>JAJTUB010000065.1:159311-187966 GCA_036971345.1 Dactylellina drechsleri
AAGATATTATTAGCTACTTATTTTAAAATTAAGTTAGAACAAGTAAACTTACTTTCTAGAATAACCAAAAAAATATTAAAGAAGATAATATTAACCATCAATTTTAAATATCAAACTAGAATAAGTAAACTTACATCCTAAAATAACCAAAAAAGATATTATTAGCCACTAATTTCAAAAATTGGATTAAAATAAGTAGACTTACATCCTAAAATAACTAAAGAAGATATTATCAGCCACTAATTTCAAAAATCGGATTAGGATAGGTAGACTTACAATCTAGAATAACCGAAGAAGATAGAGTCAGCTACTAATTTTAAAGATCAGGTTAGGACAGGTAGACTTACTCTCTAGAATAACCGAACAAGATAGTGTCAGCCATTGATTTCAAAGATCGGGTTAGAATAAGTAGACTTACTTCCTGGAATAATCAAAGATAGTATCAGCTATCAACTTGATAGAAAAATTGGTGGGTAAAGTTAGTTTTACTCACATTGTATGAAAACCAGAAATCCACCATGGCGTCTCCCGCCAATAGCATCTCAACAATTCCCGGATTTCCGCTCTCGATTGCCTTGACTAATGGAGTCGCACTGTACCTATCCCTAGCGTTTATATCAACGTTGCCAAGCAATATTTTTACAGCCCTTTCATGCCCATTCCCCGCTGCATAAAATAACGGAGTCCGAAGATCGCTATCCTTAGTGTCCGGATTAATGTTCTTCTGGAGGAGGTGTTCCATGATGACATGTAGGCCGAAATAAGCCGCAATGTGCATTCCAGGAAAATGCTTGATGCTTCTCTCACCTCTAAGCATTAATAGAGATTGGCTCAAAGCTGAAGCTTTCTTATCGTCTATCAGAAGGTCAAGAAACTTTAGAGTATGGCCTTGGGCGCTTCGTTGCACATCTCGAGCATGCCAAACCCAGTGTCGGGCTGCATAATCAAACAGACGATATTTCTTCGGGAGTCCCGTAGGGTGGCCATAAATCGGGCGGTAGCCTCCAGGAAACACAGGGCGTCTTGTGGGATGGCTAAGAGTCGAGCGGTAGCCTTCAGCAAAGTTATCAAATGAGAGGTAAATGAGACAGTTTGTGGCAATAGCCTCCTGAGCGTCTGGGAAGTGGTGTCCACACGTGCTTTTGAAATACTCTTCGGTCGTGTGATGTACCAGTCGGATTGTGTCGCTTCCATCGATCACGACTAAGCCCGCACAGCAGAAAACCATATCTTCAGGTCTGTAGAATCTCTTTTTATTGATGTTTGTTTCACTAGGGACCGCTGCTAAGGCATGCTGCAATTCATCCACAGTAAGCGGACGCTTCGCGCAAACAATCCAGGAAAGAACTTTGATTGCCAGCTCAGAGCGATCGGATGGCTGACCCTTGATCCTATCCATCGCAAGATCATAGGCAGGGAAGTACGCTGTAGCCGATTCGTTTTCCGATCCTTTCGATCCCTTTAGTAACTTTTCTAAGGCTTCCTCAACATCGTGCTCATTGAGTTTATCTTTGAGCGAGTCAATACAAAGCCGAACAAGGAGGAACCTTGACAGCCGTTAGTTAACACAGTTGACAGTACTGCTGAAGGATGGGAGTAGTGCCTACATGCCATCAGCAAGGCCTAAAATTCGGGCTTTAATTACACCTTGCAGCTTTGCATCATCCCGGACGACCCCGGTAAGCTTAGGCAACTGGCTGTTGAGATAAAGCTCAATGTCTTCGTCGCGCGCTCGAATCCAAAGTGTCACAGGACTTATCGTAGAGCTTACAACATCGCGAATTATGTTGGGTCGGGAGGTTGCCATCAATTTCACATTGGCGCGATCTTGCAACATGCGCACTTCAGCCAATAAGTCCCTGTATGTAGATTCGTTCTCGCACTCATCTAGAGCGTCGATAATGATAAACACCTTGGAAAAGGTGGCTACGACAGAGTGCAGTTCCTCAGATATTGTATGGCGTAGGGGCTTTTCTCTCTTCCCGTACAGTTTCTTAATGGATTCAGGAACAGTGGGTAGTTCCAGCGCCAGCTGCACGAGCACTGCGGCAAGTAAATCGTCCAGGCTCTGTTCGCGTTGTCTACTGTGGACACAGTATATGTATGCTACACCGACATTGTTATCGAGATGTGTCTCATCTTGTTGTAACTTCTTCAAATAGTGTACCACATTCGATACCACCGTGGTTTTACCGGATCCGGGGATGCCAGGACAAAGCAAGGTCTTTGGTACACCTTCCAGCCACTCTATGAATTTGTTAGCTTCCAAGAACCATTTCCCTGTACCTTTTTGGCAGTTGCAGAATTTGTCCCTTTGAATTTCTCTGTAGTCAATGTTACTAGGCCAAAGGCGAAGATTTTCGCGATATTCGTCTAAACCAACCTTAGTGGAGGGTTATATACTTCATTAGAATAGGTAACACATACCTTGCTGCGTAGAAGCAACATCATTGACAACTGCTCACAATCGGTTAGCATAGTTCTGTAGTGCAACGCCTATCTGACTGCCCGAGTTTGGGTGTTGCTGATATCGAAAACAAATGTTAAATGGTTTGTCAGAGACGCAATTTGACTGAGTAGCTGTCTACAGAATATTACCCATACATAGCTCTGCTCAGCGCAAATTAGGTATCTCCCTGGAAAGAAGATTCTGTTGCTTTCGATTCAAAAGGCAGAAATTGATCATCTATTCTGAAATGCGTTATTACACACCCTTTTTAGTTTCATTCATTGTTTTCTCCACTATAGCTGGGGTTAGCGATACGTCTGGATGCACCTGAAATATATTTTCCCATAACTAACTAGAAGAGAGGATCCCAGGAATCTCAGCAATCTTCCCCTCGGCTTCTACTCTAGCGGGAACAATTTCGCAGAGAAGGTCTTTAGCGTATGCTGCAGCTGCCATTGCCGCATATCCTTGCCACTCCTTATTCTTATGGGAATCCGAATAGTCGCATATACCTCGAATAACCAGACAGGGGAATTGGTTCATCAGTCCCGCCGCCTCCATTTCAAAACACAGAACATCCTTTTCAGCCGCAAGTCTATCCCGAATTGTAGCATCTTTCATCAACTGGTTCGCGGAAGCAATTAGACCGTAGTGAACTGCCGGGTTATCCTCTTCGATCCTTTCGGATCGTGATACTAATTTGGATGGGTCATCGCCACAGATAGTCACGCAGCCTTCTTCCTTCAGAGGATGGATTACCTCGGATTTGTATAACCTGTCGTTGCTCGGGTCCGGTCGTTTATATTCTTTTCGCAGCCTTTGTTTCTTATCGAGAATGTCGTTAATAGCTTTTTCAAGCTGATGGCCATCGATCTTGTATCGAGTCGCGAGCCCCATCGATGCTGTCCGCAGGACGGATGGTGGCTGGTTCAAGAACCCCGCGTGTTGAAAACTTTGATCCTGTATCGTTTTCCCAAAATCGTACTGGAATACGCCGCCGTTTCCTCCGCGGGGAGCGCTGACTACGATGTCGCCAAGGCGTATATCGTGCTTTGAGCTTGGTGCACCACCGCCGACACCGACCATTAAACCGATTCTGACGTTGGGAAAGCTATGCAGCATATCCTTTACGACAGCCGTTGCGGAGGATATGCCGTACTCCCCGTCGGGCAGGACGGCGATAACGACACTATGTCTCCCAATTTTGCCTAGTGTGTAGTGGTTGTTGTCATTGGCATGCACAGAATCAGGTATTCCATGCTTTTCGTCGAGGAAACATTGTGCGGCAACATACTCCGTCTGTATAGCACAGATCCAACCAACGGTGTAGCTCTCATTGTTGAACATTTCAGGAGAGTATTACGGAGATGGATCGCTCAAACAAAATGGGTGGATCTGCTTCTTTCAAAAGCTGGGATTCGGCTAAGAGGAGGAACGTATGAATATGAAAGATATAATTTCGATTGGGGAAAATTATTACTGTCTGAACGGGATCGCCAACCCAGCCTCGTCGGTTATCGATATCATTACCCCGCATTGCCACGTCACATGCATTGTATGCGCGGCGACGCCTCTGGACACCATTACCCGCTGGTACCATAAAGCTCTATGGTCTTGTGTTTCCTTCTCTTGATCAGGGTAAAAGATTTTGTGCTACCAATAGAAGAAGTTTGGAACGCCAAGACCTCGCTCAAGCATTACTGCGTCTTTTGGGGATCTCGTTAGCCCTCGGGCTTAGATCGAAAATTGTGTCTTTCGAGGTTTTTCATTGGCTTAACTCCTTCGCGTAGATGGCCGCGATCAATGCGGAATACGGCTGCCGACGTTTATTTTTGTGGCCATCTGAATAGTCGCATATCCCTCGGATTATGAGGCAAGGGAAATCGTCCATCAGGCCCACCACCTCCATTTCGAAGCAGAGAGCCCCCATTTCCGCGCTGATTATGTTTCTCTTCACCCCATCTTTCATAACTTGGTTCCCTGATGCTACGATTCCGTAGTAGATGTACGGATAATCGTATGTCGACATCTGAGCCAGGGTAGGAAAATCTGTCGTCCTTATTTTCGATTTCCTGGGCCGCATCTGATATTTTCTTACCAAGCTCCGCGTGATTTATGGCTTTAATAGATACCACAGCACCCAGTAGAATTAGGAGAGATACATTCAACAAGCCAATCCACACAAATTTCCCTTTTTTTATTGCTTTCCCGAAATCATATTGAACGATATTGTTGGAGACACCAATTAGTTGGCTGACGACCAGATTATTGAGACAAATATCGTTCTCTTCGCTGAACATACCGCTTCTGATATTGATTATTAAACCGAATCGCAGTCTTATAAAGGTTACGCGCATTTAGGCGGTGATGATATTGGCTCGGGCTATACCATATCACCCCTCCAGAAAACATATAACGATGATATTATGCCTACCTATTCTACCGAAGTTATAAATGTTGGTGTCAATGCCAGTAACATCGAGCTAAGATTAAGTCTCATCAAGAATCATATGGATTACCACCAATTCTATCAAGAAAATGTATATTTAGCCAACAAAATAGTCGCTTTTCTTAAGTTCGGTTGTTATAGTTTAAGATATAATATGTAAATAAATATATTTACATCTAGCAATACTATATCTATATTAAAAAAACCAATAATATATAATTTAGACAATGATAATTGTAAAATGGTTTAGAAAAATTCTATTTATAAACTAATTCTACATATTCTAACTATTTAATAAATATATTAAAGATTATTAAAAACAAATAAAAATTGGGCTATTAATCTGGTACTTATTAACATACAAAGTCAAGTTTCATTACCGCCAATTTTATTCATTAAATAGAGTTAAGAATAATATAGTATAAAACAAGGTATAGATAATTGTGCTATCAAGATTATAAATCTAGTCTCTTATGCATAAATCCTACTGCAATCTCATGACGCCGTTACACGCAGAGCCAAATAGAAAAAATGGAAATGCTAACATAAAGGTGGACCAAAAATAATTAAAGAGTGGGCGATAAATAAGGGGTAAGATGGTCGATGGTTAAATATAAACCCGATCGGGTTTATATATCTCAAGCGCAAATGTAGTATTAAAAGAAATACGTTAGGCTTTATATATATTATTTGCTTTTTCTTTTAATTCTCCAATGTAAATTAAAATTACTTCTATAAAGCTAGAATGGGCTTAGAGAAAGTTTTGCCAGTATATAGAAGGTGTTTGCTCTATACCACACTAAATATTATATTAGTTGGCTAACAAGCGTTCTTGCTAGCAAGGTTGAACCTACACATGAGCATGAAGGGCCAACATCCAAAATTTCAAGTAACAAATGTCCCATCGCCATCAATATCATATTGATTCCTGAGCATGAACATAAATCATAAATAAATTACAATGGTTTCCATTACTCCTTGAATAAATTCTCAAATATGTTTCCGATTTTATAACTACCCTAAACGTTTTTTGGTAATATTATGTTAGAATCCTAATGATGGTCTTGTTATCTAGGCTTTTCAAAGTTTTATTAATTTTAAAAACCTTTATTCGGAAGTTGAATGGTGCGATAGATTACTTTTATTATTCATTATTATTAATTTAAAGAACAAAGTTTGTTATAGGAAATTTTGCTTTTGTATTGGTTTTCTTTATTCTTAGATATTACTTTATTAAGATTTTAAGATATTAAATTTTCATAAAAGAATTAATAAGATTTATATGGGGTTATTATTTGACCTTTGAGTTTTGGGCTATACGCATATTGAACTTAGCTTTGCGTTTCAATGATATGGCCTTGGCCTTTTCAAGTTACGGTTATTTAAGAGATAATGTTTCTGATATCTGTACTCTCCTAAAAGGCGCTATCAAGAACTTCGATCTCGATCAGGACTCACAAACCGGAGTTGTTGGATGTTGCGATTGCATCGTAGGACATCACGAAATAATATACATCAGATGTACTGATGCATATGTTTTCTTGCATACCCTCAGATCTGCAGGGCAGCTTAACAACTGCAGCCGCATTGCTTGGGATTCTTCCTGCGGCCAGTACCGTAAGCCTCGTTGCTACCGCACTGGTTGGCGCTGTTGCATTGCAGCCAGTCTCCAGAGCCACCATTGGAGGCAGTCCAGCACCACTCTCCATTGTTTCCACAGCTCTTCCAGCAGTATCCCTCGGTGCAGCCAGAAGAGGCACCGAACCAGCATGCATTCGCACCTCGGCCTTCGAGGGCGGGGATGACAGACTTGGCATCGAGCCTAGCGTTTTGAGCCTTTTCGATCTCCTCAGGGATAAGAGGGATGTAGGTGGTCTTACTGAGGTCGTGAACGCGGCCCAAGGGGTGGCCGTCGCATTTGCGGATCTGGGCTAGGTCAACACCGGCAGGGAGGTCGTTCAAGCCCACGCGAAGAACGCCGAGGGAGCCACATTCGGTGGCAGTGGAGGAGACGGCAGCGGCCATTCCGCCAGAGATCTGAGCGACCAAGAAGAGAGTAGCAGCGGCGAACTTCATTTTTGCGGTTTGGCGGTAGTTTTGAGGAACTTAGTAGATTGTTCGTTGGAGCGAAAAGAGGTTTTTGTGTTAAATAAACACTTGGAATACTTTCTTTGCGATGGAGGATTATTTGAATTGATATTGATGCTGATGACGATGAGAAAGATAGGATGAGCAGTGGGTAAGACTCCTCTTTATTTAGACTTCTAGACAGCTTCAAATCTTGAGGATAGTTTGAGGGATCCTATAAGATGTAATCTTACCCCATCATAGTTGACAATGGCGTTTCCTCTCCGTCGACATCGCGATGTATTATCTCGTATTTGCGGACAGCTATTTTTGTTAAAGATTATCTTTACCTACTGGAAGCGGTGGATCTTCTAGACCAATAGCGATACTGTAGCCAGCAGTACTACTTGTTACCCCTGTAGGGATCGGTATTGCCTCCAAATAGCCAACCCGAGGTTCTCGTAATTCCTTGGCACGATAATGAGCCTCTTACATTCGATGCCCAGATTACGTGTTCTCTTATTTTGGTGTAACATCTGACCCAATGGGAGCCGGTTTTGCTGAGGAGATGCCAATTAAGCTTTTCGGGAAGCACCATCCGTGCTAATACTGGATGGTGCATTCCTGGTGAGGCTAACCTCGTGTAAGCCGAAACCAGACAGGTTATTCGGAAACAGGAATTCACAGGCTGGTTATCTTGGGTCTCCGCGCTGGATATCGGCATGTTAATTGCAAAGAATAAAGTAAATAATACTTAAATTGGTTGACAGCAACCATGTAATTAATCTAAGCCTGGAACATTTCTAGGATAAAGTAGCTGTATAGTTTGCATTCGTTCCGACAAGATCGCCAGCTTCCGCACCAATAAACATATGCGATAATTAGCATAATACCGAATACGAGGTTCTTCTGGGGGCGGTTGTCTATTTACTCCATGGTGAGATGTATTGTTGAAGCGCATGAACTATGACCCCGTCGTTTTGGGAAAGGCTTCTAAGCTTTTATGATTTTCTCATCTCATCGGTAGGTATTTGTTGACTGTGTTGCATGTTCCGCTCGAACCCGCAAAGTGCTGTGTGCCATCCAAAATATTGTCAACCCGTTTACCCACCAAAATAAAATCTGAAGCTGCCAAAGGCCTTGTCTTGGTTGTAAATATAGTGGATATGTTATATATGTAATGAGCTAGCTTGTGGTTAGGGCTGTAGGCTGGCACGTGGCTGGCTAAACTCAGTACCTATTCTGCGATATAATTAGAAAGGGGCCTCCTCTAATGGCAATCTCATTCGATTACAATTCGGTTTAACCGATCTCACCTTCCAAAGCCAAGCTTCACCTTACAAAAGTCGAGCATCTCTTAATTGCAAAGGTTAAACGCTGTAACGGGAGCGCATGCTAATTACTACCTGGCCGCTCTGTGATGCTTCCTGCTCCTTATGATTTGCAGGTCTTCTTTGGTGGTTCGCTCACGTAAGATTTACTTGTTGCTGGGATTTAGTTGGTGGTTCTTGGCGGGCCTGCGTATATATATACGGGTAATATTTGTACGAGGTGAATGGTATGGTGTTACGCAAGTCTATACGGTGACGGGACGGGACAAGGCTGGAGAACGCGTAGCCGAGAGACTACGGAGAGGAGCACAGGCGAAAGGCGAGGTTCGATCGTTCGCTTGGGGCAGGTATGTTATTTCAGCACCTTCCACAAATTGAGTGTTGAAATCCGGAACGACAAATTTGGGGGGGATATCGATAAATGTTAGCTAATGTTCGGGTTATTTTGCTAGCTTATGCCATTGAAGAAGGCTTTTAAATTGCATAGTATCTAAAATGCGAGAACCTTGTATTAATTGTCTTATAGACCAGGCGCTCTTTGAGGAATCGTGTTTTGCCAAAGAAAGTCTCACCGAGAAAACTGCCTAGAGAGATCTTGGAATTTGTGAGCGAAATCCATACCGGCTCAAACAAATCTATTAGCTACTTGAATATACAGGAGATATTGCAGGAATAGATGGGTTTTCAGCAATGGACCTGAGTACTGGAGTCCCCATAGTAGATTGTTCTCCTCTAGCAGTGCGAAAGTTCATTTGGCGGCCCCAAATACTTCTTCTAGGAAGGAAAGATCTAGAGAATTAGAACCTGATGTATTAGTATTCGAACGGGCTACAAATTTGACGGAGAGAACTCTAAAAAGTTGTTAAATTAATCAAAATATTTTGTTGTAGAAAATTTACATAATTCTACAGGGTAATGGTATGGATGGAGCAGGATGGTGTTAAGGAACTGTAAACAAAACGCGCAAGAGTCAAGTTCGAAGTCCAAACTGGGCCATCTAGCTATCATCTAACTTGGCCTAATAAACTGCTATATTCAATTTGTCTTAAGCCCCTCTGCAGCCTATACAACCGTAGGGTCATGTATAGATAGATTTAATTTTGTAAGCCTAGAGGTGGTATGTTGAATTTATTCTTATGCACACGTACATAACCCTTAGCAACCCTAACGGCAAACTAGGATGTAGAGTATGCATAGATTCCCAAAGTTTCATGCTTGTAAAAAGACCAGAAAGCACTTGGACTCGCTGCTAATGGCATATTACAAGGAACACTGTTTTGCATGTAGATATGTTGCAATGTTCGCGCTGGGCTTTTGCTTACAAAATTTAAGACGCAATGTTGGAGCGCTTTGGAATATATACTCTTAGATAAATATACAGAAGAAAAAAATTCATCTAATATAGAGACAATTTATCACTGGAATATATTGTGGTGGTGTAGCGAGTCTGATGTGCAGACTCCACCAGCCTCCGTACGGCCACCCGAGCCTTCTTTTGGACAGGATTACGGTGTTCTGTCATGTGACCTCCTGTATATAAAGTGTCTGTAGCATCATTTTGTACTAGTTCATTTCAGTGCCCAGCAGTAGCAGGACAGACATCCGTTTCTGCTTTTCTAGTGCTTTTGTGTGTTAGGGACAGCCCGGTCCCATTCACAATATCCTCTCGCTTAGAGCTTCCTCTTTTAGATGGGACTCGGCCGCAGTAGCCTTAGTTAGTACATGTTCTATCACAGTCACAACAATTGGCACTGTGTGGAAGCTGTAGTATACCCGATGTATCGGCCCTGGTGGCTCCGGCGGTTTGTGATCCAATAATTGCGCCCCTGTGTAGTGAATTCAGTTGTTCACCGGGCACTCAGGTACCAAGCAGCTTCTATATTGGTGGTTTGGGAGCCACTTATTCAATGGCGGTGGTGGTGGTGGTGGTGGTAAGGAGATCGCGTGTGGCAGTGGTGATGGTTCTGAACGCGTAAATTGATTTTTTTGGTGGGTGACGTAAACTTTCGTCCTAATTAGTCCTGTGGTCTGTTCGATTCTTTGGTCTCCCTTTTCTGTCACGTGTTAAGTAACCAAAATAGCTACTGATCTATATAAGTCATATGCTAAGATAAGGCACAGACTAAATAGATGATAACCAAAATAGGGCATCGAATAAAATAGGATTTAGGCCAACGATAAGAGTGGCTGGAACAGGTCAGAGACCAAAAGAGGCCAAAGCCCAAAGGTTCACAATAAAATACAGGCTAAAATGGAATGCAAGCCAAAAAATCTGACTGCCCTAATTGAGGTTTAACATCCTAGGCTTTAAAACTGCAACTCAGAGGTGCGACCCAGTCTTGGAACAGGACCTATTTCGTACACGTCATTCTATTCTCGTTTGTCACAACCACACAAAGGCTGACCTCTTGTCGAGCGAGCTTTTGTTACTGTGATATTTTTTGAGTCTTGTGGTTTGTTTATATGTCTTTTTAACGGTAGTGAGATGATTTCTTGTTTTTGAAGATTGTTTTGTAAAGGGTTCACAAGACTGTGCAACGATTGCGGTTGTTTGAGATCCCTATAAGAAGTAGGAGGAAAAGGAGAAGAAATACGAGCAAAGGTGTTGATTTGAAAGAGTTCTAGCAGATTCATGGGACTGGAAGACTGTATTTGGAGTTTGTGAAGGATGAAGGAGTAGTCCTGTGGAAGTTGTAAAACTTTATGAGGAAAGCTTGTGAAAGGGCGATGGTTGTTTGTAAAAGGGATGTGATAGAAGCCTTGTATAATTGAAACAAAACGGGAACAAAGTTGGCTGGCAATGAGTACATACAAACAATTAGTAGATTGTGCAGGGGCTGTAAACTTATGACGAAGTTTGTGAAAGACGATGGGTGTTTGTGAAAGGAACAAAACAGGAACAAGGTTAGCTGTCAATGAGTGCATACTTTTGTGAGATGTGGCAACCTAATCCTACCAGCTGCCAAAAGTGGCAGCTGGATTGGAAAGGGTGAAACTCGAAAATAAGAAGGACTCAGAATAGGAAGGTATCCGGAAAAGGCCCGCTGGAGCCTAAAACGTGCTCCCGAACTCCTGGAGAAAAATAACAATTTTAATAATTTATTTAAAAGTAAAATTCTCTATTAAAAAAAAAAAAAAAATAATACGCATATATTTTTTAAATTAAAATAAAATAAAATAAAGTTGTATATAGATATTAATAATTCTATACCAAATTACTACTATTATAAAAAGTATTATATAAAGTTTATAAATTAATATAAATATTAATAAAAAAGTCCTTATTATCTAATGAAAATAAATATAAGCGAGATATTACCTTATTTATTAAAATAATTTATTAATTTAAAGTATTAATTATATTAAAAAATATCTTAAAAATAATAATTATAAAATTATAAAAATCTACTTATTATTTACTATTTTTTAAATTAAAATCAGTAATTATAATAATATTAAATAACTAATTGTAACGTTGCGTGATGGAGTGCAAGCAACTAGGCCAAAAAGCCGTCCAAACAACTGCGTGCCAGTTGTTCACCTCCATTTCATATATATTCGGGAGAACTCGGATAAGCCCGAGGCTTACCGATTCGATCCGAAACAAGGTTAATGGTGCGACACAGCACAAGCCCAGCTATTGCGCGCATCATTACACTAATTGATATAATGATTTTTAAAATGTAAAATTAGCTTTATAAATATTTATTAAAAGCTCCTTATTATCTTTTTTTTTAATAAAAAATAAAATCTTAATATAATAATTTATAATAAAATAAAAATAATTTAGTACATTAAATTTAATAAATTATAATAATATCAGGATTTTGAAAATTTTTAATTAATACTGCTAGTTAATTAAACGATTAACAAAAAAATATTTTTATAATGTCAAAATTGTTAAGATCCCAACCATCCGGTACATATTTATTAGTGATTATAGCTAAATAATATAATTTTAAGAATTTTTGAATTTTTGTATACAAGTTATTAAGGTAATAAATAGTTATAACTTTTCTTATAATTTATTATTATCTTTTTGGATGTTATTAAAGATTTCTGAGGATATATTTATTATCCAATATTAGATTCCTAATATTTTGTATTAAAATCTTATTTTTGGAATTTAAAAATATATAGATATTATTATTTAAATATAAATATTTAATAGTTGATAACTTACCACTACTATTTTTATAAAAAAGACTATTAGAATTTATTATAAAATTGTTAATTATCAGATTTAAAAAATTTTATTTTAATTTAAAATATATATTTTCTATTAGACTTTAATAAATTATTTATAATTGGTTAGAATATTAAGGCTTATTAAAAAAAAATGTTAGATTTAATTCTTATATTCTGAATATTATTCTTTATTAATAGTTTGTAATGATTTGTATATTATAATTAATATAATTTAAATCTTGATAATTTTTTTTAATTTAAAAATGATGTTAAAGCTTTGGAGTGTTTGTTAACCACCTTCTAAGATATTCATATTAACAGATTGTATTTTTATAATAACTAAGTTAATATATTTTAATTGTATTAAAATGATTAAAAGCTTCTAGTTTAAGTTTATATTTAGTATTAATTTTTTTTTCTTTTTAATTATAATTTTTGATATTTTTGTAATTAGCTTATTTTTTTGGCTTATATACAATTCTTAGTATTTGATAATGCCTGCTGTTACTTTTGTATTTTCTTTTAATAGGATTTAAAATTTTGAAATTATAAAAAAATTGATTTGGTTTAGTAAAATTTTTGTTAATATTAATTTAATTGTTAATTAATTATTTTATTAATATGACTATAATATTATATAAATAAATGGAAATTAATAAAATATTAAATATAAATTAAAATCTAGTTAAATTCTTAATATTTAGTAATCTTTAATGGATTTTAGAAAATTATAATTAAATAACAAATAATAATTCTATTAATTATGTAAAACTCTTTCTTTTATTATTATATAATTTGTAAAAATAGTTTTTTAAAATAAAAAAAATTAAAATATACTAGAAGTCTAACTTAAGCTTGGTCAAAGCTATCAAATTATTTATATTATTAAATAAATTAATTAATCTAATCTAATATATTTTTTAAGGTATTAAAATAAAGATTATGTAAAAGATTTAGTTTAGGAAGTGTGTATAGTAGGATTCCAGAAATTTAATAGAAATTTAATAAAATTTGGTCTGATTTTTTACTTTCTAACTTTTTAATTAATGATTTTTGAATTTATTAAAATAAAGTTACTAAAAGTTGAAGTTTTAGTTTGTTATAGGAATGATAGTCATAATCTATTGTTTTTAGGGTATACTTTTTAAAATTTTAAGCATTTACCTTATAAATAAGACAAGATCTTGTATTAATATTAAATAAATTAGTATATTTTATATAGTTTATAATCTAACTATATAATTGAGGTATATATAAATAAGTAAAGTTATTAATATATTTTAAATTGAGATTAGGTTTTATAAAATCTTTAACATCTAATTCTAACTCCTATTTATTTAATAATTAGAATATTTTAAGTAAAATTTTTTAAATATTAATATTAATTTTTAATTTCTAATAATTATTAAAATCTTTTTTTTTTAATGGTATTAATATAAGTACAAGTAGAATCTAAGTAAATAATAATAATTTATTATGAATACTAAAAGGTAGATTACTGATTATTAAATAAATCAATCATAATTTTTTATTACTAGAGAAATTAATCAGATGAATAGCATTTAATATATAAATAATAAAAATTAATATTAAATTTTTTAATAATATTAATTAAAAGACAGTTAGCATTTAATATATAATACAATATATAAAAAAATACATTTTAAATAAAAATATCAAAAAATTAAAATTATATATTTATATCTCCTATTATTAATCACTTATATATAATTCTAAATATAATTATTCATTTTTTGAATTATATTTTTTAACTAATGTATATACCAAATTACTAATGTATGCTAACTATTTAAAAAAATAACTTATATAATTAATAAGATTATAATAAAAGTATTTTTATGATTTTAGATTTTTAATTATTTAATTATAAATTAAAATTTAAAAATTAAAATTTAAATTTCTAATTATATTTTTAATTTATTTTTAAAAGGTATGTACAGATTGGAAGGATGTATTAAAAGATTTTAAAAATTTGTTATTAAAAAAATTGTTAATTTTAGTTTTTAATATTTTATTTTATATTAACTACCTTACTAATTTATAATTTATATAATTTGTAAATAAATAAAATAAATTTTTGATTAATTATAATGATAAATCTTTAAATACGATTGTAATACTGGCATTTGGATATATATTTATATAAGCTTCTGGAGGACATTCGGAGTCTAAGGAAGAAAAAGGAAAATTATATAAGTTTTCTAATTAAATTGATTAAATCTTGAAATATAAGGTTGGATATTCAGAGTTTAAAATATTACTTTCAACAATAGCTTAAAATTTTTAATAATAAAACTGTTTTTTATACACATTATATCAACCAGTTTTTGAATATGGTTTTAAACAAAAATAACATAAAAAACCTAAAGCAGATATATTAATAATATTATAATATTCAGTAATTTAAGAAAAATTAAAAAATAATAAAAGTTGAAGAATACCAAACATCTAATATAAACTTTTTCTAAACTTAAAATATCTTTTAATAATTTTAAATTAAAAAAATATTTAATAAAAAAAAAAAGTAAATTATTTAATGATCAATTCTTTCTTAATTTAGTTTAGTTCTATAGTATAATATAGTAACTAGAATTTTTTGATTATATTCTCAGAAGCTAGTACTCACCTCCATACGTTTTAAATAACAAATAAATTCAAAATTTTTAATATATCAAAAACATATAAATCAATTCTAGAATATTTGAATATAAAAACAAATAAAAGTAAAAAACATTTAAAAAATATATTTAAACTTGTTAAAGTTTAATGGAAGTTTTTATTAATTTTAGGTAATTATTTGAGAGCGAACTTAATGATAGATTGTATAATAATATATATTAATTTATAATATTATCAATTTTTTTATTTTTTTTCTATTACTATTATTACTATTATTGCTTTTATTTTATTTTATTTTTGTTTAATATTTAGTGCTCTTGTAAAGTTTTTTAGTTTTAAATAAACTTTAGAAGTTCTATACTTGTTGATAACTTATATATTAAATAAGTTATTAATTCTGAAATATTATTTTTGATATTTTTATTTTAGTGCTAGAATAAAGTACAGTAGTGGACTATTAAAAGCCACCCATCTTCAAAATCAAAAACTTAAAATAAATTAAAATTTTAATAAAATAATAAATTATAATTTTAATTAAATATTAAATAATAGGGTAGATTTTCTTTTTCTTAGTTTAATTCCCAATATTATTGATTTGTATATATTTGATCTTAAATATCTTAAAGACATAATCCCAAAATGGTCTCAAGATAACAATAAGTTTTTTAAAAATATTACCAGTTTTTTAACTATTCTTTCAAATATATTTGTATATTTTAGTTATTATTTAGAATCTAATTTTGATATTGAAAATTTTGATAAAATTAAAAACCTTGATTTATCTAAAGATTCTACTAATTTTAGGTCAACTTTTATATTTATTAATTTTAAATATAAAAACTTAAAATTAAAATATCTAAAGGACTTAGACAGTTTAATAGCAGATACTAGAGGATTAGTAATAGCAATAAGATTATTTAAACTATTAGGTAAAGGAGATAACAAAAAAAAATCTAATAAAAATATAAGTAAGAAACTTACTAATAAAAAACCAAATAAATAATAAATTTTTAAAATCTTATTTCAAATTATAAAAAAACTTTAATTAATAAATATAAGATAATACCTATTATAAAAAAAAAAAAGAGAGTTGCGAAAAATAGAGTTAAAGATAAAGCTAAAAATAGAACTAAAAATAGAGCTAAAGATGGTGGTAAAGATAATAATAATGATGATGATAATGACAATGATAATGATGGTGGTAAAGTTGTACTACCAAAAAGAAAAAAGTATAGAGTTAGTAAGTATTTTGAAATAATGAATTATAAGATACTAGAAATTAACTAACAATCTTTTAATTAAAAGAATCGATATTAGTACTATGATTATAAAAAATAATAAGGCTGTGGGAATTTCCGGAGCTAATAATATAATTAAAAAATAATTTTTTTAGGAATTAGAAAATAAGAATTAGAATCTTATAAAAGACTTTTAGCATTTACTAACAGCTTATATCTAGGCGGAGGATATAGCAAGGTTACTAACATAAAAATTATTACTAATTTTAATTTAAATAATTTTAACTATGCCTATCTCAGATTAAAAGATGAAATAATTACTAAGATAAATTCAAAAAATAAATTTTTATAAAATATTAGAAATTTATTATAAAATACTAACTTATATATACAAACTAGATCAGATTTAAAAATCTTACCCCAAATGATAATTGTTAAACTATCACTAATTTTTTAACAGCTACTTAAGTTAAAAAACTAATATATTAAGTTGCAGAACTGGTAAACTTTGTAAATTTAGCATTAAATAATGGTAGAAAAAATGGAAAAAATAATGAAAATAATAAAAATAATAGAGATAAAAGCGCCAAATTTTTAGGCACAAGTAAGAAAAAAGATGATAAATATAAGACAATAAATTCTACAAGTTTTTTAAATTACAAATATAATATTTTACATTATATTAATAGTTAATGGGAATAGACCAGCTAAAAAAATCTTAATATTAAGTAAAAAAAAAATTTTATTTTCAAAATTATGAAATCAACTTATTTTAGTATTATTAAAGGTGTAATTTTTATAAATAATTAGGTTAATATTAGAAGTCCAAAGCTAACTAATAACAATTTGGTAAAATCTATTAGTCATAGACCTATGGTCTTGACAGTACAAATCACCTATACCGCATTTTACACTACATCATTCCCAGCTCTGTTTTACTATATCTCTTATAAAAAAATTACCCACCTATATACTATGTTTATTTATTTTGTTTAAATCCCTATACTACTATATCCATATATTATATAACAATATTGCATAATCACAACTTTAACATAAGCGATCTTGCAATCCCTAGAACATCACACACTCACTCAAATTATATAAGCAATTTTATAACATATACAATTATTAACATTTGTATAAAACATCATTATATATATAAGATTATTATTAAAACTAATAAATAATTCTTACTTTTCATCAGTCAATTTAAATACAATACAAACTTATAATTTATTATAACTTTTATTATTATTATATTTTTTATCTAACAATTCTATTATTCCTAGTAATAAGCATACTTCCCTAAATTAAAATCTAAACAATAAAATTAAAAAACAAAAATTAAAATAAACTTACTATAACCTTTTAAGGTCACAAGTGTAATACTTTAACCAATTTAATTTAATTCAAACAAAAAACTTATATGCATATCAGATTACCTCATGTTTGAAGATATCTAAGAACACTTTTTTAAAAATATAGAATTAGAAGACGCTTCAGACCTAGAATTTATCAAAAATAAAAATAAAAAATACGATTATTTTTACAAAATATAAAAACAGTAATCAAACAAAAAAACATACACTATTATATAAACATTAAAATATTAAAAATTTAATAAAGAATAAAAAACAATAATTATACTTCCTAAACTAATATTTAAAACTATTATAAAAAAAGTATATATCAACAACTAAAATTATATTTACATTTTTAACATAAAAATATAGATTAAAGAAAAAATATCTAAAAAAAACTTAGAAAAATCTTAAGAAAAAGAAATATCAATATATAAAATACCAACACATATAAAAAAACATACCAAAAATTTAAATATAGTAACAAAAATTCTAAAACAAATAAAACAATAACTAAAAATAATAATCACAAAACAACTACCAATATTACTAATAAATTTTTTTAATCAACATATTAAAAACCTTATAAAAATTTTAGAAAAAGAAACTATCAAAATAACTAACTCCATTAAAAACTCTAACAAGGTATTTAAATTAAAAAACCCAATCAAATTCAAAAAATAATTTAAAAAACTTAATCAATTTCTTAATTAGCTCTCGACCTATTATTTCTTTAATACAGATCAATTTCTTATAAATAAATATAAAATCCATTTTACAGAAATATACTTAGAAGAACCACTTTTTTATACTTTTATAACTTATTTAAAAAAACAAAATAATTATAATAAAAAAAAATTTAAAAATAAAAAATTTAAATAAGCATATTTAAATATTTATAAATTTTTTATTAATACCAATTATTTTATCACCTTTCTTTAATAAAAATATAAATATAAAAATAAAAAAAAAGAAGCACAACACAAGGTTATCACCTTATACCAAATTTATTTAGTATAAAATTATTTTTAAAAATTTGATCATTATATCCTATTTACAAAATATAACAATACACAACTCTTTAACTTTGCTAAAAAGAAATTTAAGCCAATAATCCGTACTAAAATTATTAAAAAAAAATTTAAAACCCCAGAAATAACCTACATAAAAATGCAGAACCTTATTATATAAATAAATGATTTTATTTTTAAACAAAACCAACAAAAACCAAATTAATTTCAAAAAAATTATCAAAGAAATTGCTCTGATAATACAATAAAACAAACTAAATAATATCATTTTTATAATAATTAAAACCATCACCCCAAAAATAATATTTACCAAGAATATAGATCCACCCCAATAAATTTCAACACCACCAACCACTAACAATATAAAAGTTCACCAAAATTTAACACAATTGTCTACTACAATTATAACAGACCAAAACATTTCATTAAAGACTGTTAACAACCAAAAAAAAATTAATCCAAACATATCCAATTCACCCAATCAAAGACTTCGGAAAAATAACAAAAATAATACAAAGAATTGATATGATAAATCCATACCACCCAAAATACTTTAACACTAGAAAAACTATTAACTCTATCTTATAAAATAATAATTTCTTTTCAAAAAAATAAACCTGTAATATACCCAACATCAGAAAAAAAGTTTCAAATACTGTAAAAGGTTATATAATAAAAAAACAATAAAAACACTAACAATACTATATCTAATACCCCAATACACATTTTTAATAAAAATTTAGACTTAATTATTTATAAACTTATACCTTTATCTCATAACCCTACAATGTATAAATATCATTAAATTTAAAATTATTTTGTTTCTAAAAAATACTTCAAATATAAATAAAATTTAAATAAAAAACTATAATAATTTTATATTATATTTATCCTAAAATAATTAATTAAAAAAATATATTTTAGAATTATTTCTAAAATTATTTTTTTTAAATTATAAATTTACTTATAAAGACCTTATCAAGAATTGAGAATAATATACAACAAAATTAACACTAAATTTAGAAATAAATACCCATATAAAAAAAAAAATTGTTAGAATTAACTAATTATTTTAAACAATCTAAAAAAAACCAAATACAAAAATCCATCCAACTTATCATAGCTAATTTTCATTAATAATTATACCTAAACTTATAAAATCTATTAATACCAGCTTTATAAAACTAATAATATTTATAAATCACAAAATTTATATAATACATATTCAAATAAAATTCCCATAAAAGAATATTATTTCATAAAAAAATTACAAAAAAGCTATTATAAACCTCATCAACAAACTACATACTTTATTATAATAAATTTATATAAAATAAAATTAATATAAAATTTTACAATTTTTTATTTTAAAAAAAAAACTTTTCGCTTTAAAATTCTTTAAAATATAATTTTCACTAAACCATATTCTCTAATTTTCAAAACATACTATATAATTTATTCACAGAGCAAAAGCTATTACATCACCTACAAAAAATAATTTTTTACCTACACTACCTATACACAAAAATAAACCAATATCATTAAAGAATTATATTAAACTAAAATCATACCAAAAAAAAAAACTTACCCTCAATACTTACAACAATTTATAACAAAAAAATTTTAGTAAATCCACACTCACAAATATCATACAATAATTTTATTACCTACAGAAGTTTTAAATTAACCTAACCTCAAAATTTAAAACAATTTAAAAAATCCAGCCCTAACTTTATTAAAAAAAAACCTAATAAATAATTAAACCTAATTAATAATAAATATTTTAACATTAATATTATTATCAATAGAATCTTTATTAATATACTCATAAACAGTAATATAGAAATTTCTTATATTTTAATTAATTACATTACCCAAAAATATTTTTTTATATAATTTAAAGATATTTACTATAATATTACTATTTTTAGAAGAAACGTTTTAAAAATTATTTACTATAAAACTATAATAATTATCTTTATTAATAAATATTATAAAAAATAAACAATTAATATTCTTAATTTTCAAAAACATAATCTAATTTTAGATTTTAATTAGTTATAGGAATATAACTTTACTATCAATTAAAAAAACAAGATTTTTAATTTTATTTATTACAATTACCAACAATTTTGTCTAAATAATAATTATAGAATAAAAAAAAAAGAAGTATACCTACAACTTATAAAATATTTTTTTAATAAAAAAATCTACTATTAATTTTAAAATAAATTTAATATTTTTAAATATATATAGTTTAAAACTAAAAATATTTACAAAACCACCAAAAAAATTATTAAAAATACTATCAAGATTTTCAAATAAATTTTTAAGTAAATCAAAATTTTTAAAAAATTATTTAACAAAAATGTTTTACCAAAACTCAATAAATTTATTTATAAAATATTATTTTAAAAAAGTATTATTTTTAAATTTATACCTATTTATACTTATATATAAAAAGAATTTGAAGTATTTTAAAAATACTTTAAAAAAAATTTATATAAAAAATACATTTAATTATTTTAATTTTTAGTTGGATACTTTATACTATTTATACTAAAAAAAAATAAAAAATTATGAATATATATAAATTATTAAAACCTCAACACTATTATTATTAAAAATTAAATAAAATTATTTTAAATAAACAAATCACTTAATTAACTATAAAAAGCTAAGAGATTTACTAAAATAAATATAGTAATTAGATATTATAATTTTAAAATTATATTTAAAAATATTTAAAAAATAACTTTTAAATACCAATATAAATTATTTAAATATATAATTATACCTATAGGATTAACTAATACACTAGTATCTTTTTAAATTTTCATAAATTATATTCTTAGAGACTATATTAACAAAATATATATTATCTATCTCAACAATATATTAATTTATAATTATAATTTAGAAAAATATAAAAAACATATTATTTTTATTTTTGAAGTATTTAATAAATACAACCTTAAGATTTAACTTAAAAAAACAAAATTTAAAATTATTAAATATAAATTTCTAGGAGCTATTATAACAACTAATAAAATTAAAATAAATTTTAAAAAAATATAAGCTATTTAAAATTAATTATAACTTAAAATAGTTAAAAATATCTAATCCTTTTTAAAACTATATAATTATTATCAATATTTTATTAAACAATACAGCCATATGTTAACTATTTTAATTAAATTTACTAAAATAAAAGCCCAATTTAATATGATTTTTAATTAAATTAACACTTTCAATACATTAAAATAATTATTTTTTTTAATATTTATATTTTAATTTTATGATTTAAAATTATTTATTAAAATTGAAACTAATGTTTTAAATATTGTATTAGGTGTATACTTATATTAATTATATTTTAATGATGAATGGCATCCTATTATTTACTTATTTTACAAATTTAATATTATAGAATTCAGAGATTTAATTTATAATAAAAAACTTATAATAATTATATAAACTTATAGAATATAAAGGATATATTTATAAACTAAAAAATTTTTTATTATATATTTTAATTATAAGAATTTTACTTTTTTTTTTATTACTAAAAAATTTAGTAAATAATAAGTTTGCTGATAAGAAATACTTAGTAAATATAACATAAAAATTATACATTATAAAAATAAAGAAAATTTAAAAATAAATGTTATTAATAAAAAATTTAATCTAATAATAGGAATATAACTAAACAAAAAAATAATTTTTAAAGGAAAATTATTTAAAAATATTATTATTAATAGAATTTTTAATATTACCTCTTATATATTAAATAATTAGTTCACCTAAGAATTAAAAAAAAGTTATAAATAATATTTAATAATTAATTAAATTATTTTAAATAATTTAAACACTTTAGAATACTTTATTATTAAACATAAAATTATTTTATTTAAAAATTTTTATTATATTTTTATTAAAAATTTTTAATAAAAATTTATTAAATAATATTATAATATGTTAATTTCAAAGTTATAGATATTTAAAAATTAAATAAATTTAAAAATTAAATAAATTTAAAAATTCTTAACTAAAAATTACCTTTAATTATAAATATAATAATATATTAAATAATATATCAAAATCTGTAATATATATTATAAAAACAAATTTAGTTAATATTTATTTTATAAAAAATTTTAATTTTATAATATATTATTTATACTATTTTAAGTTATTTTTTATAATTTTATTTAAAAAATATTAAAATTTAAAAACTTTTTTATTAATATTATATATAATAAAATACTAGTTATTATTTGTAAATTTAATAAAATAATAATTTTAAAATTATAAAACTCTAAATAATTTATAAAAAAACTTAAATAAGTTTATAATAAATAAATATTCAATTAATACAAATTATAAATTAAATATATTTATAATAAAAACACCTTATTTTCTAATAAATTTTAGAATTTAATTAGAAATCAAATTAGAACTAAAATTAATATCATTAATAAAAAATACGTACAAATAGATAAAACAACCAAACAAATCATTCAAACAATTAAAATATAATTATACAACTTTTTAAATATAGTATAAAATAATTAAATTAAATTACTCCCTAATTTTAAATTTATATATAATACATCCAAATACTCAATTACAAAATATATTCTATATAAAATATTTAGAGAATAGAACCTAACAGTAATACTATTATTTTTAATACTTAAAAAAACAGTTTTTCAAGCAAATGAATATATCAAAAATATGAAAAGTCTTTATGAAAATTTTTAGAAGGATTTCTAATTTATAATAGAACAAATGTTATATTACTATAATCAAAAAAAAATGAAAATATCATCTTTAAAAGAAGGAGATAAAGTATATTTGCTTGTTAAATATATTAAATAAAAAAGATACTAAAATAAAAAACTTAACTACCAAAAATATGGATTTTTTATAATTACAAAAAAATTCAATAATAATATTTTTGAATTAAAAATTTTAGGATTTATGTGTATTCATTGATTATTTTATATCTCACTCTTAAAACCAACTTTAGAAGGTTTAAAAGAAGATCCCGATGATAAAAAACTAAAACTCAAAAATTATACAAAATATAAATTTAAAAAAATTTTAGATGGACCTAATCAAAAAAACAAATACTTTATTAGATAATCACCACCTTATGAACCACAGGATGATTTATAGATTTTAAAAAATAATATATTCTTAGAAATTATCTAAACTTATCTAAATCAGAAAATTATATCACTACCTACAAAATAAAAACATAAAAAATTAAGAAAAAATCCAATTTTAAATTAAGATTACAAGAAATTAGTATAATTAAAATCAGAAATCTTTAAAACTAACATTAATAACTCTTTTCTAAATTTTTCTAAATTCCTAGAAGTTTGCTTAATTTTTGCTTTATTTTTTTTTTTTAACCTTTTTTTTTTAACTAATTCTTGTTTATGAAGTATATTATTATAAACAACCACCTTATAATATTTTAATTTTAATTATTTTAATTTTTTTTTTTTTTAAATTATTTTAATTTAAAGTTTAATTATCTTCTGTTAAATAAAAATTTATTTTTGCTGAATAATTGCTTGTTCCTTTTTTAAAATTTCCAACTTTTTCTTTTTCTTATTTAATTTTTAATTTAAATAATCTATTACACTATATTAGCAAAATTTATTCTTAACTAAAAAAAAATAAACTTATAAAAATCAGCTAAACAACCCTTTCAACCATTCCTAGTACAAATAACACAATTGGTATAGTTAAACATAACTATACAAGTATAACTGTTTCGCATATAGTATTTACAAAATATAAAGGCTGGAATGCCGAGACGTTCAATACAATCGGCGCGAGAACTTTGTTAAACAGAAGTTCTACATAGAACAATAACCTACATTAAAAATATACCTATACTAGATATTAATCTTATAAAGTAGTCTTGACTCTATAGAACGCAATTTCTATATAAATCTTTATATTTTATAAAAACAAATTTTTTACAGAAATTAGTTCTGTATAGAACTTATTCCTTAAAAAAAAAAGATAGTATTATAGATCTATAATTTTAATAGTATAAATCACCTATACCACATTTTACACTACATTATTCTTAGCTCTGTTTTACTATATTTTTTATAAAAAAATTATTTATTTATGTATTATGTTTATTTGTTCTATTTAAATCCCTATACTATTATATTTATATATTATATGATAATATTGCATAATCATAACCTTAATATAAGCAATTTTGTGATTTTTAGGATATCACACACTTACTCAAATCACACAAACGATTTTATAACATATATGATTATTGATATTTGTATAAAGCATCATTATGTATATAAATCTATCATTAGGATTAATAAATAGTTTTTATTTTTCATCAATCAACTTAAATATAATACAAATTCATAGTTCACTATAATTTTTATTATTATTACACTTTCTATCCAACAATTCTATTGTTCCCAGCAACAAGTATACTTTTTTGAATTAAGATCTGAACAATAGGATTGAGAAACAGAAGCCAGAGTGAGCTTGCTGTGACCTCCCAGGGCCACAGGTGTAACACCATTTTTATCAATTTAAAAAAAATTATTTAGAATATATTTAAAAAATGTAAGGAAAATATAAAAACTACTTTAAAATATACTACTTTAAATAAATATATACATTTTAACAATAGTCTTATAAAAAACTTCAAAAATCTTCAATTAAAAGTAAAATAAAAAAAAGCAAAAATTAAAAAAACTAAAAAAAAAAAAAAATAAATAAAAATTATAAAAAACTATTAACAATAGTAAGTATTTATTAATTTATAATTAAATATTAAAAATTTACTAACTTACTTTTATAGTTATTGTCACAGTTCGTGATGTGGTATATATACGTAGTGGTGTGAAACTACCAGTTAGTCGGTAGTTTCCGGTGGCTTTTTAGCGTAACGGATATATACACCACTATATCGTTACAGTTATTTTTAGTAAATTTACTATTAATATCTCTTTTACTATTACTATTATTTTAAAATTATCAAAAATTTTAGCTTTACTTTTTTTTAAAATTTATATTAAAATCCAGATATTTTATTTAAATAATATTATTAAATTTATTTTTATTTAAAACAATATGAACTACTTATATAAAAACTCTAAAAGTCTAAAAGTAGATAATTCTAATATAATCAAATTTTATAACATAGATATAAATCAAATTATTATAATTTTAACAAATTTAAACACCTTCATAATTATAAAAAATAATAAAATAATTTTAATTTGCCTATAATTAAAAAAAGATTATATTAAACTAATAAAAAATAATAACCATTTTTTATATAAAAAAATTATTTTAATTAACACTTTAAAAATATAACTTAATAATATATAGACAGTAATTTAAGAAAATATAATAATAATATAATTATATTATCTTTATACTATTTTTTATTAGATTTCCTAAAGCTCTAATTTTCTTCTAATTAACAAAATAATTTAATTAAATCCCAAAAAAATAGTAATAGTAATAATAGTAGCAGAACTAAATAAAACAAATTAAAAATATTAAAAAGCCAATAAAAACTAAATTAAAAAAATTAAAAAAACTAAAATATAATTAATCAATACATTTTCTTTAAAAATTTAAAGAAATTAAAAAAAATTTGTTAATAATAAAAATATTAAAAAAAATTATAATAATCTTCTAAAAAATTATAATAAAAATATTTTTATTTAAATTTAATTATATACTTAATGTAAGATTAATTAATCTAATAGATAATTTATAATAAAAATAATGTTTTTTTTTAAAAAACATATATCTTATTTAATCAATTAAATAATGAAGAAATTACAGAAAATCTATAACAGATTCTCAACATCTACCTCCAAATTAAAATAAAAAGTATTATTCAAAGAGATTTTTTTAAAAAAGAAAAAAAATATAAAGATTGATAATTAAAGTTATATATATATATATAAATTTAACAGATTTCAAACCTTTTCAGAAATATTCCGAGGACTCTGAGCGTCTTCTTTTATACTTTTAATAATTTTTTTTGCTATTGATTTAGATATATTTAATGAAAATGACTTTTGATGGGGCGCCAGCTTCTGAGCGTCTGAGGCCGTCTTCTACACGACCCCTGCAACCTCTCAACACCACCAAAGATCCTCTCAGGCTACCAGATTTTTTGCTGATGAATAATTCTTTTCATTATTGATTTAGATATATTTAATAAAAATAATTTTTGATAAAGCATTAGTTTTTGAGTGTTTGAAACTATCTTTTACATAATTTCTACAACCTCTTAACACCACTAAAGATCCTCTCAGGCTACCAGATTTTTTGCTGATGTAATAAAATAAAATTTTAAGAAAAATGATACTTAGATTTTAAAATCTTTAATTAATTTATAAATAATATAGATTTAATTAAAATTTATTATTTTTTTAAAAAATCAAAAAAAATACTACTTAAAAATAATTTTATTATAAAAACACTAGAAATAAATATTATAATAGTTAAAACTTTAATATACTATATTAAAAAAAAGGAAGTTTTTTATACTCCTAATATAATACTAAACCTCCTATCTATAAAGAAACTTGTAAAAAAAAGAATTAAAATAATTATTAAAAAAAATAGAATAACTTTCTTATATAAAAATTTTTTTATTAGAGAGTATTTTAAACATAAAAAAACTAGTTTATATAAATTAAAAAAAAGGAAAGTGATTTTTTAATTAATAATTTTATAAAATAACATACTTTTAATAAAAAGGACATTTAATTTATTCCTTTATTTATTATAAAAGGAATATTAGTAAAAACAGTTGTTATTAAAATAAGTATTTTTAATAAAAATATAGTATTTATTTTTAATAAAAATATAGTATTTATTTTTAATAAAAATATAGTATTTATTTTTAATATTCTAAAAATATAATATTATAGATTAAGTTACTTTTATTTTAAAATAATTAAAAAAGTATTAATTTTTTTAAATATTAAAAAATTTATCCTATTAAATAAAATAAATTATATCTGCAAAGCCTATATCTATAATAAACAAATAATAATATCATATAAAACCCCAGTTTTATAAAAAATAACCAAACTATTAGAATTAGTGTATCTAAATATAACAAACCCTTAAGAAATAGCAACTCTATATAATAAATATAAAAATAAAAATTTAGATAAATTAGCTATTTTTATAATAAAGTATACTTTAATATTAATAAATAATTACATTAAATATAAGTAGATTATATTCTATAAAATTAAAATTAAATTTAGAAATGAATTTATTTACTAAGTTATTATAATAAAATAAACTCTAAAATATAAAATACTTTACCTTAAATTAAATAATATTAAAGAGTTTAAGTTATATAATATAAAAAATTTTATAAATACTAAAAAAATTAAAATAAAACCCAGCACTAGTACTTATATCTATTCTCAAAACAATAAATTTAAGAGAGTAAATAAAATTATAAAAAATATAAGTATTATTATGATAATAAAGTTTAATTTATTAAAATTTTTCTAAATAAAAATTATAATATCTGTAGTATATTTTTTAAATAAAATACTATTTTTATAAAAAATAAAAACTTAAATTATTTATTTAAATAAATTTTTGTTTAAATTATTTTATAAAAAAATATCTTTTTATATAAATGTATATTTATTTGATTATTATGTTTATGTAACTATTTTAAAAAAAAAGAGATTAAAAACTTTTATTTAATACTATACTTAAAAAAAATTTTTTATTAAATATATGAAAACTACTAATTAATATAGAGTATGGAATCTGACAAAAAGAGTAATTTTTATTATAACAAACACTTATATTATAAAAAAAAATTTTTTAATAAAAAAAT
>JAJTUB010000066.1:0-187680 GCA_036971345.1 Dactylellina drechsleri
CTTATACAAAATAGATTGCAAAAATTTATAAACTAAAAAAAAAAATTATAAAAACTTATAAGAAATTTTATTGTTCTTTTTCAAACTCCACATATCTAACAACAAACTTAGAAAAAGACTAAAAATGTTAATTCTAATAATATAAAATTGGTTAAAAAAATATGTACAAAAAAAATAAAATTAAAAAATTTATATAAAAAAAGAAAAAAAAAAAAAAAAAAAAAAAAAAAAAAAAAAAAAAAAAAAAAAATAAAAAAAAAAATTACTATTAATAATATTTAAACTCGGGTATAATCCAAAAAAATAATAGTTTAAGATGTTATTATAAGAAATAAGAAAACTAAACAAAATTTTTAATAATTGTATTAAAACTACTAATAGTCTTTTTAAATTATATATAATAAAAATAGAAGAAAAAAAAAAGGGAAAGAGAAAAGGAAAAGAAAAGGAAAAACTGGAGCTAATAATAATAATAATAATAATAGTAATGATAATAACAATAGTAACAATAATAACAGTAAAGATAATAAGAAAACTAAAAAAGTAAGAAAATATAAATACTTATATTTAGAGAGTTTATAAATAGTTTTTTAATATTTAACATAAATTATTATATTTTAAAAATTAAAATTAATTTTAGTTTGTCGGACGAAGTTTTAAATGATAACAATAATAATAATAAAAATGATAAAGATATAATAAAAGTATAAGATAAAATTTATAAGGTATGGTATAACAATATTGGTAATTTAGTTGTATGTAAGTTAAAAGTTTGTTATAAGATATAGAGAGGTTATTAGTTAACTTATCCAATCTTTTCTAACTTTTATTTGATTTTGTAAAATCATTTCTGATGTTGTTTTGAAAGAAAAGTGAAATACTAAGGGTTAATTATTAAGCTGGATTAATGCCTTTTATAAATAAAATAGTTAAAATAAAATAAGTAAAAAAGAATAGAATGGATTTCTAAAAACTGTATTTAGATTTTCTTAGTTAGGTATTAATCAAAATACAAATACAATTAACCAATAACTATAAAACAGCGGAGATAAAACAATAAACAATAATAGTAATATAGCAAAGATTTTAAATATAATACACTAAATAATCCAAGACATCATCAAAAAGCGAAAAGATTTTTTCAAAAAAACATTTGTGAAAACTTATAAAAATAAGATTATTAAAATAAATAAATCAGGAATTATAAATTGCAAATATATAAAATTAAAGAACAAACGCAAGAAAGCAAAAAAAAAATTAAAAGATAAGATAAAAATAAAGAAAAAGTTAGAAACTAATATTAATATAATCAAGAAGAATATATATTTACTAAATTTATTATTAGATCTATAAAAACTAATCTAACCTTTTTACTAATTTTAGTTTTAAAAAATAAAAAGTTGTTGAAAATAGAATTATTTATTTATCTTCTTTAATTTTATTTTATTGATAATGTAATTTTTACCTCTAATAAATCTGATGCCAACTATCCCTTCCATCTTGTTTTAGGCCTTTATGCATCTGTTTTTAAACTCCTAATAACTACTATAACTATCTAAATAATCAAAAATATTATTCAAATGCAAAATCCAAATATTAAGGTTTAAAGATTATTTAATATAGTTTCTAGCAATATTACTGGATTGTTAGATGATTGATATCCAATTTTTATAAATTTAGAACTTTAAAATTGGTTAAGGATAATTTTTAGTAAAATTAAAATTACAAATTTATATTATATTATATATTAAAATTTAGTAGTTGATAAAAATAGTACTGATTTTCTGCTATTACTTTAATTTATATATTTAAACTAAATTCTTAACCAGACTTATAAAATCTATTAGTAGATTTTAGAAAATTAAAATAAGAATTTTTTAAAAAATTTTAAATTAAATAAAATTTAAAGAATATAAAAAGTAATATAACAAAAATATAAAAAAAATAATGATAAAAATTTCTAAGTATTTAACAAATTAAAAAAATCTACTTACAAACTTATAAAAACCAACATAAATTAATAAATAAGTAAAATGTTTTTAAAATTATATAGTTAAACTTCATCAAAAATAATTAAGTTTTTTAGAAGAATAAATTAATTAAGTATAGATCTAAAAAATAAAATATTTATTAGATTCAGCACATCTAATTACAAACATAAAAAAACTGCTAAAAAAAATATGTTTAAAATAAAAATTTATTTAAAAATTAAGTAATAGATCACTCACTTAAAACAATTAAAATAAAAAAATAAAAATTTAATTAACTGGAAGTTTTAAAAAAAAGTATTATTTTAAATTCAATATGTCTAATTATAAACATGGAAAAGCTAATTCAAGAAATCTACTTAATATAAAAAATATTTTAAAAAATAAGTAATTGATAACTCACCTAAAACAATTTAAATATAGATATAGACAATAACTTCAAATTATTTAAAATATAATTATATTATTCTAAACACATTTAAAAAGATGTTAGGAGGTGATTTTTAGATGTGCTAAAATTGCTAAAAGTCACTTCTATATTATTTCATATTTATTTTTATTAAAATATCCTTCATCTATTATCTTAATTATTATGATTAATCCGTTTAAAATTTTTTAAAACTATAAAAAAACTTTTTTCAAATGTGTTGAAATTGTTGTTATTTATGTTATTTATAAAGATATTTTTGATGTGGTGTGGAGTTTAGCTGTTGTCCTAATGTCCTGTTGTTACAATACCCAAAAGCTGTCTTACATCTGTTCTCAGTTGTCCCACGACTTTTTTTTTTTGCTGATGTTTAACTTAATCTTAGAACTATCTTTTTTTAATTTAATAATTAAATTATTATTTTTTTAAAATTTTCCATGTTTATAATACTCTGGTTTATTTTTTGTATCTTCAAAAAATAAAAATAATTTTATAAGAACTGTTTTTAATATTTTTTAAATTTTTAGAAAACAAAAGTAGGAACTTCTTTAGTAAAAGTAAACTCTTCTTATTAATCACTCTTTGAAAAGAAATCTGATAGTGGTAAAAAATCCTTTGATCCTTCAATAGTTAAGGTTTTTTTAGATTTTTTTAATAATAGAGCTTTTTTTTTTTACTAAATTTATAATTTTTCAACAAAAAATAATATATCTTATAGCAATAGTTATTTTTTAGTAGGTTTTTTTTAGTTTTTAAAATACTTATTATAATTTTTTTTTGCTAAAAAAAATCCCTTTATAATACAAGTATCTACTATAATAAAAATTATTTTTCTTATTAAATTCTATACTTTATATTAGTTAGTAATTTTTGTATATCCAATAAAAATATTTTTTTAAATATAATATTAGGTAAGAGTTTTCAATCTCTTTTTTTTTAATATAATTATATAAATATAATAATTAAATAAATGCATATTTATATACAAGAATACTCTTTTATAAAACAATTTAAATAAAAATTTATTTAAATAAATAATTTAAATTTCCATTTTCTATAAAAATGGTATTCTATTTAAAAAGTATATTGCAAATATTATAACTTCTGTTTAGAAAAACTTTGGTAGATTAAACTCTATTATCATAATAATACTCATATTTCTTACAATTTTATTTACTTTCTTAGATTTATTGTTTTAAAAATAGATATAAGCAATACTAAATTCTATTTTAATCCCTTTAGCATTTATAAAATTTTTCATGTTATATAACTTAAATTTTTTAGTATTATTTAATTTAAAATAAAATACTTTATATTCTAAAATTTGTTTTGTTGTAATAACCCAGTAAATAAATTTATTTCTAAATTTAGTTTTAGTTTTACTATAAAATATAATTTATTTATATTTAATATAATTATTTATTAATATTAGAATATACTTTACTATAGAGATAACTGGTTTATCTAAATTCTTATTTTTATATTTATTATATAAAGTTGCCATTTTTTAAAAACTTATTATATTTAAATATACTAACTCTAATAATTTAATCACTCTTTATAAAGCTGAAATTTTATATAGTATTACCATTTATTTACCATAAATACAGACTTTGTAAATATAATTCACTCTATTTAGCAAAATAAAATCTTTGATGTTTAAAGAGGTTAATATTTTCTTAACTGTTTTAAAATAGAGGTAACCTAATTTGTAGTGCCATACTCTTAGGGTGTTAAAGATGGGCATTATGTTCTTGTTAAGAATACTTACTCTAGCAGTAACTGCTCTTACTAATACTTTTCTCATAATAAATAAAAAAATGAATTAAATATCCTTTTTATTAAAAGTATGTTGTTTTATAAAATTATTAACTAAAAAATTGCTTTCTTTTTTTTTCAACTTGTATAAACCAGTTTTTTCATTTTTAAAATATTTTTTAATAAAGAGACCTTTATATAAGAAGGTCACTTTATCTTCTTCAATAATTACCTTAATTCCTCTCTTTACAAATTTCTTCACAGATAAGAAATTTAATACCATATTAAAAATATAAAAAACTTCCTCTTCTCTAATATAATATATTAAAATTTTAATTGTTATAATACTTATTCCTAATGTTTTTATAATAAAATCATTTTTAAATAATACTTCCTTTGGTTTCTTAAAAGGGTAATAAATTTTAAATAAATCTATATTATTTATAAATTAGTTGAAAGCCTTAAAATTTAAATACTATCTTTTTTAAAATCTTATTTTATTGTTTATTATGCTCTTATAAGCTCTATATTTTGTTTTACAAAAATCCTTTACCATATAAAGAGCAATAATAGGTTTATCATTGTTATTATTATTTATATGCTGTAAAAGAGATGGGTCTTTTTTATGGTATTGGTTTTTTTTGTAGTTGTAGTAGTAGATATTATTTTTCTTTTTACACTAATTGCAGGGATTATCTACTACATTCTTTAAAAGCTTGCCTTTTAAGTCTGATCTGGATTTTTTTTTTAAAGGTTGTTTATTTTTTTGAGGGTGTAATACTTTAGAGGTATCTCTCTTACGCTTGTTATTACCATTTTTTTGATGGGTAGTCTTAGTTAAAGTGGGAGGGTTTTGAGGATTTATTCTCTTTTTAAGAAACTTGTTTTTGTTTCTCTCAAATAAAAGGATTTTTGTAAAAAGTTTATGGTAATACATATATATGTAAGTATCTAAACTAGTATGGTTAATCTTTTATATGCAAATAATGTTTTTTATAGATGTATCTTTAGTAGTCTTGAGGCTAATTATAGCTATATGTAGAAGAGTATTTTTTGTGAAAGAGGTATTTGCTATAAAAACGTGTTTTTTTTTAAGTTTATTAATATCTTAAAAAAAATTGATTGCTATATTATAAAAAATATTTCTTATTTTAGTAGATATACTCTAAAAATGCATTTTTAACATAGCGATAGTGCTTTAGTTGTTAGGTATAAATTTTTGGTGGAGATGTATTATAATAGCATCTGGATTTTTATTCATCAGGGGGTTCCCTAAATATATATTCATAAAAGAGATAAATAAATCTTTTACTACAAAACATACATATTTAAGATCTTTATTATTATTATCCAATTTTAATATAGCAGACCTGCTGTGTTGATTGGGTGTGTGATCAACTGCATTTTCCTGAAAAGGGTCCTCTTCTAAAAAAATACTATTACCTAAAAACTCGCTTAATTTATAACCACCTTTCTTAATTACCTAGAATCACATAATAATCTTAAATCTCCAGAAAATGTAATTAGTACCATCATAAGAGAGGATAAAAATACCATAAAAATAATTGCTTGTAATAGTATTGTTCAATATTTTAACATATTTGTAATAAAGGTAGTACTATTAGCAAAAATTAAAGTATATCATTCTTATAATATATTATTATAATATGATATCTAGTAACAATAATTCTATTATATAGTTAATATTTATAAAAGTATGTAAGTCTATACTCATAGACTATATCTTATTGAAGTTATTCTTTTGGAGAGTATGTTCTTTATAGTTATGTACATAGTGGTTACCCCTGACGGTGCTTCCCAATATGGCTATGGCAGAGCTCGTGACCCGGCAATAGATGCCTCTGTTGTAGAGTGCTAATACCACACAACAACAATAATTATAAAAATACTTAGAAATACTTTAAATCTAGACCTTAAAGAAAAGAAGTTTATCTACAACTCACCAAATATCTCTTAAAAAAAGAAATTTATTATTGATTCTGCAATAAATTTAATATTCTCAAGCGAATATGGCTCAAAACCAAAAATATCTATAAAATTGTTAAAGAAATTATTAAAAATACTATATTTAAGATCCTTAAATAAATTTATAAATAAATCAAAGTTTTTAACAAAGTATTTGATTAAAACACCTTATTGAAATTTAATAAATTCATTCATGAAATCCCACTCAAAGAAGGTGCTACACCCAAATTCATGCTTATCTATATTTATACCTAGAAAGAATTAGAAGTATTTAAAAAATACATTGAAGAAAACCTATAGAAAGGATATATTTGACCTTTAGAATCCCCAGCAGGATATCTTATACTATTTGTACTTAAGAAAAATGGAAAATTATGAATATATGTGGATTATTAAAATTTTAATGATATTATTATTAAAAATTGTATTGAATTATTATGTATTAATGAATTTTTTGACTGACTTTAAGGAGTTATTTGATTTACTAAACTAGATATTGTCGCAGCATACTATAATCTCAGAATTATATTTAAAAATATTTGGAAAATAGTTTTTAAATGTAGATATGGTTTATTTAAATATTTAGTTATACTTTTCAGATTAATTAACATTTTAGCATTCTTCTAAACTTTTATGAATTATATCTTTAAAGATTACATTAACAAAATATATATTGTTTATTTTAATAATATCCTTATTTATAGCAAAGACCTTTAAGAATATTACAAATATGTTAATCTAGTTCTCGAAGTACTTAACAAATACAACTTTAAAATCAAATTTAAAAAAACAGAATTTAAAATTATAAAATACAAATTTTTAAAAACAATTATTACAATCAATGGAATTAAAATAAACTTAAAAAAAATTTAAGTTATTTAAAATTGGTTAAAATCTAAAATAGTTAAAAATGTTTAATCCTTCCTAAAATTATGTAATTATTATTGATGTTTTATTAAATAATATAACTATATGTCAGCAGCCCTAACCGAATTTATTAAAATAGGAATTAAATTTGATATAACTTTTAATTAAATTAATATTTTTAATATATTGAAATAATCTTTTTTTTTAATACTTATATTTTAATTATACAACCTGAAGTTATTTATTAAAATTGAAATTAATGCCTTAGACGTTATGTTAGACATATGTTTATATTAATTATATCTTGATAATAAATAATACCCTATTACATACCTATTTTATAAATTTGATACTACAAAACTCAGATATTTAATTTATGATAAAAAATTTATAACAATCATTCATACTTATAAAACATAGAGAATATACTTATAAACCAAGGAAACCTTCACCATATATTTTAATTATAAAAATTTTATTTTTTTTTTTATGATTAAAGAATTTAATAAATAACAAGTCTGCTAATAAAAATTTTTTAGTAAATATAATATAAAAATTGTATATTGCAAAAGTAAAGAAAATTTAAAAGCTAATACTATTAGCAAAAAACCTAACCTAATAGCAAAAATATAACCTAATAAAAAAATAATTTTTAAAAAAAAACAATTTGAAAATATTATTATTAATAAATTTTTTAACTGTACTTTTTATATACTTGATAATTAATTTACTAAGAAATTAAAAGAAAGCTATAAATGATACCCTATTATTACTTAAATTCTATCAAATGATTTTAATACCCCGGATTACTTTATCCTCAAAAACAAAATTATCTTTTTTAGAGAATTTTATTATATTTTTATTAAAAACCTTTAATAGAAATTTATTAAATAATATTATAATATATTAACCTATAAATACTTAGAAGTTAAATAAATTTAAGAATTTTTAATTAAAGACTACTTTTGGTTTTATATATAATAATATATCAAATAATATGTTAAAACCTGTAATATATATTATAGAAATAAATTTAGTTAATATTTATTTTATAAAAAGTTATAATCTTATAATATATTATTTATACCTTTTTAAATTATCTCTTATAATTTTATTTAAGAAATACTATCCTTACAAGACCCTTTTATAAATACTATCTATAACAAAGTTTTAGTAATAGTAGATAAATTTAGTAAAGTCACTATCCTAAAACTATAGTATAACAAATAATTTATATAAAAACTGAAATTAATATACAACTAATAAATATTTAGTTAATATAGTTTATAAATCAAGTATATCTATAATAAAAATACTTTATTTACTAGTAAATTTTGGAATTTAGTTAGAAACCAAACTAGAACCAAAATTAATGTTACTAGTAAAGAATACACATAAATAAATAAAATTACTAAACAAATTATTTAGATAATCAAAATGTGATTATACAATTTCCTGAATATTATATAAAATAATTGGGTTAAGCTACTTTCTAATTTTAAATTTATTTATAATACTTCTAAATATTTAACTACTAAGTATACTTTATATAAAGTATTTAGAGGATGGAATCTAATAGTAGTACTACCACTCTTGATACCTAAAGAAATAATACCCAAAACAGAATAATATATTAAAAATATGAAAAATTTTTACAAAAACTTTCAGAAAGATCTCCAATTTATGGTTAAACAAATATCATATTATTATAACTAAAAAAGAATAGAAGTATTATTTTTAAAAAAAAGAGATAAAGCATACCTGCTTACCAAATATATCAAATAAAAAGAATGATAAAGCAAAAAATTTGATTATTAGAAATATAGACTATTTATAATTATAAAGAAATTCAGCAATAATACTTTTGAACTCGAAATATTAGGACTTATACAAATTCATCGATTATTTTATATCTTACTCTTAGAACTAGCTTCAAAAGACCTAAAAAAAGACTTGGATAATGAAAAATTAAAACTCGAAAACTATACTAAATATGAATTTGAAAAGATTTTTGATAGATTAAATAAAAAAAATGAATACTTTATGTGATGGTTATTATCTTATGGATCCCAAGACAACTCTTGAATTCTAGAAGATAATATATCTTCAGAATTTATTTAAACCTATCTTAATCAGAAAACTACATTACTATTTACAAAATGAAAATGTAGAAAATTAAAGAAGAATTTAATTTTAAATTAAAACTACAAAAAACCAGAATAATTAAATTTTAAAAAATTGGGAATTAATTCTACAATATTTCTTTCCAACTTCATAATGTTTTGAATTGCTTAATCCGTCTCCACTTAGTCACCTTTAACAACCTCTTTATCTAACAAATCTTTCTCATAAATAACAGTTTTTAAATATTTAATTTTTAGAATTTTTAATTTTTTCCTCTTCTGAATAATTTTAGCAGAAATTTTTGCTATTTTTACTTGAAATTTTGACTACTTAGTCTATAGCTTAATCTGTTCTTTTTTAATATTTTTTAATTCCTTTTCTTATTTATTTAATTAATATTCTAACTATTCCACTGTAAACAATTAGTTAAATTTATTTTATAAAAATAATAAAAAAATACCTACAAAAATTAGTTATATAATTTTTTTACCTATTTCAGGTATAGATAGAATAATTACAATAACCCACTATAATAATATATAAATAAAAATTCCTGATATAATATTTATAAAATAAAAAAACTAAAATTTTAGATTTTTTGATACAATTTATTAAAATATTTTGACATTAATAAAACGATTTCTTTTAATAATATTCTACTAATATTTATATTTAATTTTAGATATATGTTAATTATTTTTTTATAAAAATATTTTAAAATTTAAGTTTTAAAAGTTATTAACTTAATTTAACTATTATTCTTTTATACATTATTTATTTACATTATCCTTACCCCACATAACCTATACAGATAGAAGTTCTATATAAAATAATAATTTGTATTAAAAATATATTTATATTAGATATTAATTTTATAAAATAGTTTTGATTATATAGAATACAACTTTTATATGGATTTCCACATTTTATAAAAATAAATTTTTCCTAGAAAATAGTTTTATATAAAACCTGTTTTTTAAAAAAAAAAAATAATATTATAAATTTATAATCTTAATAGTACAATTATTTATACTTTATCTTACACTACATTATTCTTAGTTTTGTGTTATTATATTTTATATGCATGTTTGATTTTATTATTTGATTTAGTATTTTTGTATCATGTGACCTACCTGCTTGTATGTTTGTATATTTAGATATATAAACATGCAAAATACTTACACTTACATACTCGCACGCTTGTAGAAGCGAACATACAATCAATTATATTTATATAAAATATTTTTATGTATATAAGATTATTGCTAGAATTGATGAATAATTCTTACTTTTCATCGGTCAACTTAAATATAATACAGACTCATAGTTTATTATAACTTTTATTATTATTATATATTTCATATATCATTCTTTGATATCATTGTCATACATACTCCACAAGTTCTAAGAACCCGGTATCTTAGAGTGAGAGATCAGTGTTTGGTCAGACGGACTTGATCGAAGTGTAACACTAAATGTGGTACTCGCTAACCTCAAAAAACCTCCAGAGGACAAAAGTCCTCTGGATCCTCTGAATCCTCAGAGGACTGGGAGGACAACACAATTTTTTGCTGATGTAAAGATAATGTAAATAAACTATATATAAAAAAAATAATGGTTAAATTAAGGTAATAGCTTAAAACTTAAACTTTAAAATATTCTTATAAGAGAATAATTAATATATTTTTTGAAAACAAATACAAATGCCTGCAAAACATTATTAAAAATAAAATTCTACTTATCAACATCACAGTACCTTAACTAATTGTATTGAAAAATCTAAAATTCCTACTTTTCTTCCTTATAAGTACTGCACTAGAAACAATTATCTTTACATAGTTATATCAGATTATTGGAATTATTCTGTTTATACTCAAAATAGGTAAAGGAATTGTGTAGCTGATTCTTATAGGTACTTATTTAAGTTTCTAAATAAATATAACTAATATTTTTATAATAAATCAGCTAAGCCGTCAATTAAATAAAAAGAAAAAGAAGATAAAAAAATTAAAAAAGAAGTAGGCCAAATTATTTACTTGATTAATATAAAAGCAAAAAAAATTAAGATAATTAAAATCAAAACATCTTAAAACAATTATCTATAAAAAAAATCTATTAAATAAAAAGAATACAATAGGTAAAAAAATCAAATTACAAAATAATATGAACGTAATGGTTATTAAAAAGGAAATAAAAAAAATTTATTAAAAGTTATTTAATAATATTATTTTTATTTAATTAACAATCTATCTTTATTTCCTTAGTCTTCCATGTTCTTATTTCATTAATAATAACATAGTTTTCTAATCAAGGTAAATTTAAATAAATTTTAGAAGTATATTATCTTTTAAAATCCAAAAATCATTTTGAGGTTTATAAAATAATGACTATTACATAAGGTATTCGTTTTTCTTATTAAATTCATCAAAAATTTTTTTGAATTTATATTTAGTGTAGTTTTTGAATTCTAGTTCTTTATCATCCAAATCTTTTTTTAAATTTTTTAAAATTAATTTTAAAAGTGAAATATAGAATACTCAATGAATTTATATAGGTCCTAGTATTTTAAATTTAAAGATGTTATCATTAAATTTCTTTATAATAATAAATAATCCATACTTTTAATAATTAAATTTTTTATTTTATTATTTTTTATATTTAATATATTTGGTAAGTAGATATGCTTTATCTCCTTTTTTTAAAGATAGTACTTCTATCTTTTTTTAATTGTAGTAATGTGATATTTATTTAATTATAAATTGAAAATCTTTCTGAAAGTTTTCGTAGAGATTTTTTATATTTTTGTCATGCTGCGCATGATATATGGTTCTCGAGGCGGTTCTTAGCCACCCTCGAGCCGTTGAGGCGGTACCACCTTAAAGTGGCAAATTACCACACCCTCAACACAATATACAATTGCGACCAATCTCGCTATAAAAACATCGATTAATCTAGGGAGTATAGATAAGCGCTCATCAATGGGACAATCCATCAATAAAAGCTCTCCAGCCTAAATCCATAGACTGGAACATCAACAGACCCAGTCACGAGTCGGGAGACCTAAAAAGGCATAAAAGCACAAAACTAATCAGCTAGCTATACCAATTAATCTCAAAGAATATGAACAATTATATTAAACATCTCAACAGAAATCGAGGTTACAAGAGAACTCATAAATAGAATTCATCTTAGGCACTTACCATCAAAAAATATCAGCTAAACTAGGTAAACATTAGAAATTATAAAATCATCTAAATTAATATAACATACTATAATTTCGTATATATAAATTACTTATTTAGTTGTTATTTGGAATTAATATTAAATAATCTACTCCTTAATTTATTTAGTTATTTAGTTATTACTTAATAGTAAAATTATTTTCTTTTATAGCATATTAAGTGTTATTATAAGTTCTATTTTAAACTATATTAAAAGTATTAGGCTCATGCAATTTCATATTTTATCCAATCATTTGTATACTTATAATTTACATGGTATACATCTTATTTTATATTTATACCACTTGATTTTATTTTTGTGATAATAACTAATGTTGATATAAACATTAGAGGTTAATATCCCAAGTTGGTTAAAGAATTAAAAACTTAATTACAAAACACCACTTAACATTATTAAAAAAAATATTCTATTTTTAATTAGTAAATCAAAATCTTACAAATTAAATTTAAAACAACTCAACATTAGGCTACAACCCCCCAATTAAATCCAATATTTAAAATATTAAAATAATTTTTTTTTATACTATTTAATATAACTGCATACTGAGTTGAGAATGAAAAATTTTTTTAATATTATAAAAATTAGTTAACCAAGTTAAAAGAAATGTTATTTATACAAGGATTAAGTATTTTAAAAAATAAGTTAATTTAAGATTATATTAACTTTTATATTAGATTAATATATCAATTAAATATTTTTAATAGCAAATAAATTAATACACAAAATTTCTTATATAATTTACAAATATATTTCACATCTAATAAAAAAATTTTTACTTTAAAACAATTCAAAATCAATTATACTCTTGTGTTTATAGGAGGAATTATTAAAGATTAGATAAAACTTCTTGTTACAAAACAAAAAATAGAGAAGGTAAAAGGTAAGCAAAATTTAAAAGAATTAATAAGCTAATCTACACTAGAACAAACTATTAAAACCTACTAGAAAGTAGTTAATAAAAAAAAATAAATAATGAACAAAATCTTCACAATCCAACAAAAAAATAAAAAAATTGGAAACTATATGATCTAATTTTTTATTCTTGTTTATAAGTTATTGATTTAGTATAATAATACTTTTTACCAATTCTATTTAAAAAGTATAAAGTATGACTTATATACAGCGCTTATAAAAATATAGGGAACTAAAATAAATCAACTTAGAACCTTTGTAAAACTAACCAAATAAGTAGTTAATCATAAATCCCTATTTAATAATCACCCTAGAAGATTCAATAACCCTTATCAGGTTCTAGCAGTCAAATCAAGGAACCATTTTTTGAAAAATTATAATAGGATTACCCTAATGGAATTTGATTTTATAAAGATTCTAGATCTTAAGGTAAGGAAAAAACAAAAAAAAAAAAACCTATACTATAAATATAATAAAGGAAAGTATAAAATAAAAAAATATCATCAAAAACAGTATTATCTAAAAAAATAATAAAAATACTAAAATCTTAAATATCTTTAAAAAAAAATAGTTATATAATTAGACTATTAATAACCATAACTATCAATAAAATCAAATTAACCCAAAATTATTCAAAATACTTCGTAATCCAAACTACCTTACAAATAAAAAAAAAAATAATATTTATATAAATATTATTAAATATAAAAGCCCTTTCATCATTTATCTTTTTTTCCTTAATAAAAAAAAAAAATATACTTATAATAATTTTAAAAAAGATAATCCCGTTTAAATTAATTAATAGGATATTTATATCTTCCTAAAATATATTTAAAATCACCCAGAAAATAAGACTCAATATTCAAAATTATAATAAAAATATAGTATTAAATATGATTAATATAAAGTTATTTAATATTATTTTAAAACTCAACTAATTTAAAAAACATAACCCCAATATTAATTAAACTATTAAATAAATAATATTCAAAAAAATTAATCTAACTTAAATAGTAATAATAATTTTCACATTAAATAAAGAACTCTAAAACTATATTAAAAAAGGAATCTAATATATTAGAACTATAATACTATAAAAAAGTATAAAAAAACTAATTAAAAATATAATACCCTCCAAATATAAAAAATATTATCATATTTTTTTAAAAAAAAAAGTTTTTAAATTATTTAATTATAAATTATAAAATTATTTTATCAACCTTAAATCAAATAAAATACCACTATTTAAATTAGTATATAAACTTTTAGCAAAGGAAGATTAAGCTCTGAAAAATTATATAAAAAATATATTAATAAAAGAGTTTATATAACCCTTATTATCCCCAGCTAGGGTATTAATACTCTTTATCAAAAAAAAGGATAAAAAATTAAGATTATATATAGATTACTAAAAATTAAATAATATTATTATAAAAAATTAATACCTAATATTAGTTATAGATGGATTAATCAATTTGTTATAAAGAATTAAATATTTTACTAAGTTGGACTTAAAAGAAGCTTATAACTTAGTATAAATGGCAACAGAAGATAAATAGAAGATAGTATTTAAAATCTTTTATAACTTTTATAAATATTTAATTATACTATTTAAGTTAATAAATATCTTTACTACATTCTAAACCATAATCAATAAAATCTTATAAGAATATAAAAGAACATTCATGATAACCTATTTTGATAATATTCTAGTTTATTTAAGGAATTTTAAAGAACATTTATAGTACATAAGAATAATATTAAAAAAATTTAGGAAAATTAAACTATATATTAAGTTAAAGAAATATAAATTCTATAAAAAAGAAGTTAATTTCCTAGGATTTACTATCTCATCTTAAGATTTCTTTATAAAATTTAAGAAGATAAAGATTATAAATTTATAGCCCTAACTATAAAATATAAAATAAGTTTAAAGTTTTTTAAGATTTATAAATTTTTATAAAAGGTTTATATTTTAATTTAGTATATTAATAGTACCCTTATTAGATCTTATAAGAAAAAATAAGCCCTAAAATTAGAACCATAAAGCAGAAAATTTATTCTATCAACTCAAGTCAATATTTGTAAATAAGGTATATAAGTTATTAAGATATTTTTAATTAAACCTACCTACAGCTATAGAAACTAACGCCTCAGGATTTAGCATGGGAGTTTGCCTTTTATAATAATATAAAAATAGTATATGATATCCAGTATTATTTTACAACAAAAAAATAATACCAATTAAAAAGAATTATCCTATTTTTAATTAGGAATTATTAATTATAATCAAAGCGCTACACACCTAGTTACTTTACTTTAAAAGAAAGTAATTCCAGATTATTATATATAATAATTATTAAAGCTTAACATATTTTACAATTTCAAAAAAACTAAGTTTGAGGCAGGTTTGTTAAACAAAAAAACTAGTAAATCTGGATTTTAAGATTTATTATTATTTAAAAGAAGAAAATATAATAATAAATACATTTTTAAAACAAGTTGATTATAATTAGTAAAAAAAAAAAAAAAAACTATTTCTATTATTATTAAAAAAAGGATAGTTAGTATCCTTATTAAAAGAGATTATAAAATAAATTATAAAATAAATTATAGCTGCTTTTATATTTATCAAAAAAAAAAAAATAAAAAATTATTTTTATAATCCAAAAATTCTCAATATTATTTAATCAATTGAAAAGGATGATACTAAATATATTTAAAAATATAGTATATAAAAAAAGTTATTATTATTTAAAGATAAAATTGTAATACTAAATTTGTTAAACTTTAAAAAAAGAATTATTTTGATAGTTTATAACTCTCTACTAGTAAGATATTTTGGAAAAATTAAAACTATGGAATTATTCTCAAGAAGTTATTATTTTTCTAAATATTTATAATTTATATATTAATATATATTAAATTATAATAAATGTTAGAGAAATAAAGTATTAAGGAAGTTTAAAATAAAAAAGTTACTATTATTAGAGTTATTAAATCAATTTTGAAGATTTATATTAATAGATTTTATAATTTAACTACTATTTTTAAAAAATTTTTTACTAGAAAACAACTTATTTAATTATAATATAATTCTAGTAGTAATGGATAGATTAATTAAGTTTTTATATTTTATACTATATATAAATAAATTAATAGTAGAAGAACTAGTCAAACTATATATAAGATACTTACTCAGAAAAGGATTTTTTAATAATTTTATTTTAGATTAAGAAAAATAATTTATTACAAAATTTTTAAAAATATTATATAAAAATTTTAAAATAATTATTTGATTTAGTATAACCAACCATCTACAAACAAATAGTTAAATAAAAAAAGTAAATATTATTTTAAAATAATATTTAAGAAACTTCTATAATTATAGATAAGATAACTAAGTTTAACTATTACTACTAACAGTATTTGTATATAATAATACCTATCAAACTATTATAAAAATGTTTTTATTCAAAATAAAACATAGGTATAATGCTTGTTATAAGGCAAATTATCATATAACAGTAGAAATACCAATAACAACCAACTTATTAAAATTCCTAACTGAGATATATAAAACTTATTAACTAAAAATCTTATAAATTTAGAATTCTTTAACTAAGTAAGCCAATACTAAATAAACTAAAATATTAAAATACAAAATTGGAAATCAAATAATAATATCTAGTAAATATATAAAAATAAAACAACCATTAGATAAATTAGAAATAAGGTATTTAAAACTATACAAAATACTTGAATATATAGAACCTAAAGTATGCAAATTGAAACTACTTAAATCAATATAAAACCACAACATCTTCCACATTTCATTATTAAAACCATATATTTTTGATGAAATATATTTAGAACCGCCAGAACCACCTCCCGTAAAGATAGATAGCCAAAAAAAATAAAAAATCAAGAAAATAATAATAAAAAATTGTTAGAAAAAAGGATTTAGATTTAAAAAAAAAATTAGATTTTTTCTAATAAAATAGAAAAAGTAATTACTAGTATATAATTTTTAGAAATCTGAAAAAAACTTATTAAATATAAAAAAGTTAATAAAAAGGTTTTGATGTTTGTTAAAATTTAATAAATAAAGGGGGTAATTTTTAATTTCTTATTATTAATTTTAATTAATTAAATATTTAATAGTATATAAATAAATCAAAAAACTTTGATTATATATTAATATAAAAAGAAAAAATATAATAAAACTTTATTTATTTAAAAAGATTATATAAAAAAATAAAAAAAACCTAAAAAACTTTTAAACTAAAAATACTAATAATTATAAATTTTATTATAACCTAAAATCCTAGCACACTAACAAGTTGTGTTAGTAAAATTTAGAATTATATAGAAGTAAAGGATATTTTATATATCCTACCTTACTCCAACAAGCAAATTTATTAAATTTCCCACAATGGGAGTAACCAAAGTTCCACCAACCTTAAATAAAATATTCGTCAAATTTTAAATCTATATTAAATCAAGCCTCATAATCCAAAGTATACTTAAATTCACTGGTATAATAAGACTTCTACCAATTCTACCCAATTCATCCTCCAAAACTTAAATTCTAGCAGTGTAGGAACATACAGCTACACCAAGATTCATTAAAAATTAAAAAAGCTAGTTAAAATTAAAATTTACTAAACCTAGGCTAATTTAAAAAAGAATAATAATAACTAAATTCATATTTACTAAAATCATAATCATACCACTAGAAAAAAATAAATCATATTTAAAAAATTAATATTTATTAATAAAGCACTAGATAAATTAGCTTTAGACCACATAAAAAGTCAGGCTAATGTAATTAGTATGCAAATCAAAAAAAGGAAAAAGTATACTAGATATATATCAAAATATAATATTCAAAGTAGCAGCAATGTTAACAACATTGGCCTAATCTCAACACCTATCATTCCAATCCTAATACTGTAGACACTTCCCCTAGTTCTAAATATAATAGCAAACAAAATTAGAATTCTTATACCCCTGGCACCTAATATTAAAAACAATTGTTATATTTATATTAATACTTTTAATATAATTTATAATACAGTAATGAGTGTTAGCAATGCGAGTGTTCATTTTTATAATTTAAAAAAAAAACAAAATATAATATATATATAAAAAAAAGTAAACTTATCAAAAAAAAAGAAAATAATAGGTTTATCATAATTTAAAAATAAAATAATAATAAAAAAGTAATAATTTAAAAATTTTTGTAACAAAAAACTTTAATATATAGAAAATAAGAATAAGAAAAAGAGATTTTTAATTCTAGGAAAAAGAAAAAAAAACATTATATTAACTAATATAAATTCAAAAATCAAAAAATCTAAAAATACTACTAATCTAGTATTATAAATTTTTAAAGAAATAGAAACTTATACTTCAATATATTAAAACTTATTAAAATTTATTTGTTTTATAATTTATATCAACACTAAACTTATATTCTAGTAAATAACACTAATAGAACAACTATAAAAGAGAATTTATAAATGGAAAAATATAATTTTATAAGATATTATAGAATATAACAAAATATAAATTAATAAAAAAGTTAAATTTATAAGTTGGAGATATTGTTCTTATAGTGTATCAACTAAATTACCTATTTTAAACAAATTTTGGTGTTGAGTATTAAAATGTAATATTTTGCTTAACTATTTGATCAATGGGAGACTTTAGTCTTCTTGATTTGTGGCACGGCTATGCTACAGATTTTGAGAGTACACGCCATACTATAATGGGTGTTATTAATTGATAGTAGATAAATTAATATAGTGATAATACCAGGGACGTCAATAAGGTTCAAAAGAACAAAAAGCATTATTAGTAAAAAGTAATAGATTAAGAAAGATTAGAAAAAATACTAACTTTTAGGAAGAAAATGTCATGCTACGTATGATATATGGTTTTTGAGGCGGTTCTTAGTTACCCTTAAGCTATTAAAGTGGTACCATCTTAAAATAGCAAATTACCATATTTTCAATGTAATATACGATTATAACCAATCTTATTATGAGAATATCAATTGGTTTAGGGAGTATGGATAAGTGTTTATTGATGGGATAATCTATTGATAAAAGTTTTTTAGTTTAGATTTATAGACTGGGGTATTGATAAACTTAGTTACAAGTTGGGAGACTTAAGGAAGTATAGAAGTATGAGATTAGTTAGCTAATTATACTAATTGGTCTTGAGGGATATAAATAATTATATTAAATGTTTTAATGGGAATTAAGGTTATAAAAGAGTTTATAAATAAAACTCATTTTAGGCATTTATTATTGAAAAATATCAACTAAGCTAGGCAAGTATTAGAAATCATAAAACTATCTGGATTAATATAATATACTATAATCTCATATATATAAACTACTTATTTAGTTGTTATTTAGAATTAATACTAGATAATCTACTCCTTAATTTACTTAGCCATTTAGTTATTACTTGATAGCAAAATCACTTCCCTTTACAGCGTACTAAGTGCCACCACAAGTTCTATCTCGAACCGCATCGAGAGCACTAGGCTCGTGCGGTTTCACAATTTTTGATATACTGATTTGCTTTGGGTATTATTTCCTTAAATATCAAAAGTAGTAATACCATTATCAGATTCCATCTTCTAAATACTTCATAAGGGGTATACTTTATAATCAAGTATTTAAAAGTATTATAAGTAAATTTAAAGCTAAGAAATAACTTAACCTAATTATTCTATATAATATTCAAGAAATTGTGTAACTATATTTTAATTATTTAAATAATTTGTTCAGTAGCTCTATCTATTTATATATATTTTTTATTAACAATATTAATTTTAATTCCAGTTTGATTTCTAACCGAATTCCAAAATTTACTAGCAAATAAGATATTTCTATTATAAATATATTTGATTTATAAACCATATTAACTAAATATTTGTTGATTATATACTAATTCTAGTTCTTATATAAATTATTTATTATGCTATAGTTTTAGGATAGTAATTTTATTAAATTTATCTATTATTATTAAAATTTTGTTATAAATAGTGTTTATGAGGGGGTCTTGTGAAGATAGTATTCCTTAAATAAAATTGTAAAAGATAACTTGAAAAAGTATGGATGGTACATTGTGAGGTTATAATTTTCTATAAAATAAATATTAACTAAGTTTATTTCTATAACATATATTGCAAATTTTAATATATTGTTTGATATATTATCATATCTAAGGCCAAAAATAATTTTTAATTAAAAATTCTTAAATTCATTCAATTCCTAAATATTTATAAACGAGTATATCTGTAAGAATCGAGCACAAATAGATACAAGATATCAAGGTAATACCATCTTATGTTACAAGGTCCTAGGACAGGTGGATTGTGTATGTTTAAATTATTATTTAAGTTGTTGTTTGATTTTTTAATTATATGATGATAGGGCTATAAATATTAAATAGATATATAGTTTTGTATAAAAAAAAATATAAGTTTATAAACTGGATAAAGGGGATAACTTTAAACTAAACAAAGAAAATAATTTTGAATTAAACAAAGGAGATAATTTTGAATTAGACAAAAAAAATAATTTATAAACTAAATAAAGGAGATAATTTTGAATTAAACAAAAAAAATAATTTATAAATTGGATAAAGGAGATAATTTTGAATTGGATGATGGAGATAATTTTATAAACTGGATATTTTTATTTTTGTTTTGGATTATATTATTCCTATTATGTTTTTTTGATTTATAAGATTGTGTAAATGTTTTTTATTATCATATACAAAACTCTATTAGTGTTTATGATTTCTTATTATAATTTATTATATTATTTAAATTTTGTTATAAGATTTTTTCTTTTAGTATTGATATTCTGTCAATACTTTGTTTGGATGTTTATGATTTTTTTAAATTTTTTTCTATATTTATATTGTTTGTTAATTTTGGATAATATTAATTTTTGATAATAGTTTTTTTTTAGGGTTTTTAGAATAGGTTTTTATTTTTTTTTTGGTGATATATTTGGAATTGGTTCTTTTTTGGGTTTAAAATTATTTGGACTCTTTGATTTATCTTTTAAATCAAGTTGAATGAGTGGTGTTTTTGTTTTTTTTTATTCTTAATATTTTTAATATTTTTTAGAATGTTCCTGCTGCATTACTATTAATTCTTAATCAATAACTTTGGATTTTGCTTTACAAAATATAATTTTTAGTTTCTAGATTTCTTATTGGAGAATGTTATACTTTAAATCCTATTAGATGTTATTCTAAATTTTTAATAAATTCTTTTCAAAATTAGGGTTTATGGTGAAGATAAGGTATCTAGAAGATCTGGATTTATAAAATAAAGAAAAAAAAATTTTTTCATTATCAGAGTAAAATATTAGTAATTATAATTTTAGGATGCTAATTAATTTAATTATTGAGCTGATAGGGTTTTGGATATTAAATAAAATAGTAAGTTCTATGTTATTGAATGAATTTTAATATTAGATAATAGGGTTAGATGGTATAGCTACTGTAAATTGTGTAAGTTATTCTAATATAGAAATCTTAAATTATAGATATTTTTTGTTTATTAAAACCTAGTTTATTAGAATGTTTCTTATAAAAAATTTGAAGGAATTGTTTTAAATGTTTAATGTAACTGGCTGGCTCCCAAGTTGGTTTGTTATATTCTTTTTAACGGATATGGTATTTAAGCTGATTATTCTGTTTTTAGGAATTAAGTAATTTTAATATTTTGTATAATATGTTACCATCTTTGTTAACAGTAATTAGTGGGGGCCGTTTTTTTTAATTTTAATTTGGAAAAGTATTATTCCTGGAGTGTTATAATAAGCTAATATAAAAAATCAGATAGATTCTTATTAAAAGAAGAAAATTGAGTTTATATACTCTATTTTCTATAAACTTAAGAATTTAAAAAGGCCCTTCATTCTTATTAAATAATTTGGAATATAATCTGGTAATAAAAATATTATATATATCTAATCAAATTTTATTATTTTCTTTGTAGTTAATAGTAGGTTTTTTTTTTTTATTAATTTATTCCTGCTATATTTACATAATACAACTAATTTCAGTTTTAAGAAAATTTTATAGTTCTATCATTTTTACTATAAAATCAGAAGTTTGAATATTTTAGAAAAATATTTCTTTATTAATGGTTATTATCTTAAGATTCCAGCCATAATTGGCTGCAAAAAATAAAATTCCTATAATCTTTGAAATTTTATTATTGTAGTAATACTTGACTAATAGTAACCATTTTATTTAATTATCTTATTAATAATTAACATAAGCCCGGAGATATTGTTCAATAATGAAGTTAATACATTTAATTTATCTGTTAGTTTATAGATAATATGTTGTACTTAGTTTATAATAAATTTTTAGTTTTTTATTAACTTTATCCCAAAAATCATTCAAGAAGTTAATATTTTTGTTCGATATAACTTCTTTTAATAACTCATAGAATTTCTATATGTTATGTAAAAATATTTCTACCAATTTTTTAGCATTAAACTTTTTACTAGTAAGTAATAAATAAATTATTTTAAATAATTTATATATAATTATTAATATTGTATTATATTTCTTTTACTAAAATAGTCCTGTAATAAAATTAAATAAAATATTATTTTAGTTTTTTTTTAAGATTTATAATAATTATAATAATCTTTAGAATATATTTTATAAAATTTTTGTTTTATAGTATATATAATAATTATTAATATATTTATCAACATCTTTTCTAATTTTTTTTTACATATATTTTTTTTATATAAGTTCTAAAGTCTTTGCTTTTCCAGGGTATCTAATAGTTGAATAGTTATAATATTATAATAGTATTTTAATTTATATTTTACTATTTTATAATACTACTTTTTTCAAATTATAAAACAATTGTTTGTTATATTTTTTGAATTTAAAAATTTTTATTTTAAGATATTTGCTTTTACCTTTTCTAAATATTTATAAAATACTTTGGATATATTTGTCTTTTTTATATATTATATCTTAATCAGGTTATATTGTTGTTAGAATACCTATTTGTTAGATTTTTTTAAATAGAATAAGTATTTTGATTTAGTTTTTAATTTTTTTATTCTTTTTTTTTAGAGAAAGATCTTTTGACCTTCTTATTAATATATTAATTTTAGTATTAGTTTTTCTAGGGATAAATATTATTTTATAGTTAAATTATAATATGTATTCTATTTATCTTACTTGTTTTTGTTTTAGTTTTTGCTTTATTATAAAATATTTGAAGTTTTTATAGTTTGTAAGGATATAAATTTATATTAGTATATTTATCAGATATTGTTCCTAGTTTTGTAGTGTTTAAATAATTAATAATAATTCCTTATCATAAATATTGTAGTTATATTTAGTAAGTGATATCTTCTTTAATCAGTAAGCTATTAGATACTATAATTCATCTTTATATTTTTAAAATAAGACTGTAGTACAGACAAAGTCTAATATATCTGTTTCAATCTTTGTTTCCAATTCTGGATTTTAATATTTTAGAATAGGTTTTGATATAAAAGCTTTTTAGAAAGTCCTAAATACCTCTTTTTCTTTATTTTTTTAATAAAATAATCAATTTTTTTTTGTAAAGTTGTATAATAGTTTTGTTTTTTTAGCATAGTTTTTAATAAACTTTTAATAAAAATTTATAAATCCAAAAAATAATTAAACTGCTTTAACAATTTTAAAATTTTTTTTTAATTCCTCTCAATTAAGAATATCTTATATTTTTTTAAAATCTATTTTAATCTTGTTATTTCTTATAATATATCCTAGAAACTCAGTTTCTTTTGTAAAAAATTTGCATTTAAAAAGTTTAATATAAAATTCAGTTTTTTAAAAAATTTTAAAAACTTTTCTAATATAGTATATATATTTTTTTTAAATTTTGCTATAAATGCATATATCATCTAAATATACTATACAAAATTTATTCAAAAAAAAATATAGAATATCATTGATATATACTTAAAAAGTAGTAAAAGTGTTAATAAGTCTAAAATATACTATTTAAAATTTAAAATATTTATATTTTATTTAGAAGATAATTTTTTCTTTGTTTCCTTCAGTTATCCTTATTCAATTAAATATACTATAAATATCTAGTTGAGTATAATATTTGGCTTTTCTTAGCCGATTTAATATTTTATTGATTTGTAGTAAAGGGTATTTGTCCTTAATAGTAATAGCATTAAGCTTCCTTTAGTCAATATAAAAATATAGTATTCCATCTTTTTTTATAATAAATAAGATGGGAGCCCCCCATAAACTATTCAATTTTCAAATAAATCCCTTATTAAAGTTTTCTTCTATTTATGGTTTTAGAACTTTTAAATATTTTTTATTCATAAGTCTTAGTAGTTCCCATATAAGCTGGGTTTTTTTTTCTATTTTGATTTTTATATCTATAAATTATCTTGATGAAAAAATATCCTTTTTTTGTTTTGAAAAAACTTCTTCTAAGTCTTTATATTCTAAGAATAGTTTAATCGTAAATTCTATTAAATTTTTATTTTATTTAGATCTAAGCTTATAAATAATATAGGTAGATCCCTATTTCAAGATTTTCTTAAATACTTTAGTACTAACAATAGTAATTTTAGATAAATATTCTAATTTAATTTTTAATTTATTTTAATTTATTGTGACTTTATGTTTTTTATATTATGGATTTCTAAAGTTGAGACTTTTTGTTATATTAACAATATCAACTCAAATTATTTTTTTATATTTTCCAATTTTTATTGTAAATTAAGTCATTTTTTTAATAATTTCCTTATTACCATTAAAATATTCTACAATTTCAAGAAATCATTTTTGTTCAATTGGAAAATTATTTTTAATTGCAAATTATCAACTTATATAAATACCAATATTGCCATTATCTAGGCAAGCAATTATATAAATAAAGCATTAAAATTCAAAATACAAAATAACAAAAATTTTAATACAGGATTCAAAAGAAATTTCTGTTTTTTCAAAATCTAAACAAAAGAAAGTATTCTGTAATACAAAAGAGATTTGTGATTTTTTCTAAAATTCCTAAAATCTACAAAATAATAAGCTTATCCTGCCTTGCCATATGTTACTATCCACAATTAAATTTCTTTTTTTCTTACTTTAGTTTTTTTGTCAAAATATATTTTACAGTTAGTAATTCTTATAATTTTTTCCATTCTTTATTAAATTTTGTTGTATATAACCTTTTATAAATTTTGACTGTGTGTAAGGCAAGGATTTGTTCCTTATTAGTATTTTTTATTATCTATAGGTTTTAACCTAGGTTAAGAAATTGTAATATATGCAAATAAAGTCTTTTTAAAATATTAATTAGTATAATAGCCTTTTTTTTTACAACCCTTATTTCCATAATATATGTAGAAATTTAATGAATGGTATCTATTTTTTTTTTTTTTGATTAACTGTCCTTAAATTCGTTCCACAAATTAATCCATTAATCCTGGTTTAAAATACTGATTTTCTTAAGTCGGTGGTAGTTTTTAAGAGTTATATCTGCTTAGGAGGCCCTATAATTTTTGTTGCTACTATAGTTTCTGAGGTAAACTAATATTGGCAGCATTCCTAGTTTTTTTTTTTGTATCTAAGGTTTACTAATTATTGTTGAATTTCTGATATAATGTTGTGAAATTATCAACATTTTCCGGAAGCTCATCTTTAGTAATTAAGAGTTTCTCGATTTCTATGTAGAAGCCATTACATAAATATACTATCTAAGCAGCATTATTATAATTAAAACATCTTATAAGTTTCCGGAACTCCATCAAATATACCAAAAAAAGTTTATTGGCTTATCTCAAAACTCACAATTTTCATTCTGTTATTTCAGTAGAGTTAGGATTTCTAAAGGTCTTATTCAGCCATTCAGTAAATTCCCCATAAATAATTTAATTATACAAGTTAGTATTATTATCATATTTATTAAATATAAGTTTTTATAGGTTTTCCTTTAGAAAACTGACCACATATAAAATTTTTTTTTAATAAATATTAAATTTAATAGGCTCCCCTTTGAACTTATTATTTAGAGTTTTAAAAAAGTTTCTTAACTTATATAATTTGCTACCATCAAATAGCTTAGGGTCTGGAAATTTGATCTTATCATTAATTAGTAAAGGTGTAGAAACATTCTATAACTTTATTTGTTCGAACACTACCAGAAGTGCTTTAATTTGGGAAGTAATAAACCCTAGGATAACAATCTGGGTTTTTGTTAACTCTCCTGCAGCATCTTTTTGTTTTTCAGATGTCTTAGCACTAAATAACATTTTTTTTTTTTGGTATTAAATTGATAGGGTTGCGAAACAATAAAGTATAAGAATCAAACACAAATAGATATAAGATATCAAGGTAATACTGTCTTATATTACAAGATCCTAGAACAGATAGATTATGTATATTCAAATTATTACTTAAGTTATTACTTGATTTTTTAATTATATGATAGTAGAGCTATAGGTGTTAAATAGATACATAATTTTATATGGAGAAGAATATAAACTTATAAACTAAACAAAAGGGATAATTTTAAACTAAACAAAAGAGATAACTTTGAACTAAACAAAAAAAATAACTTTGAACTAAACAAAAAAAATAACTTATAAACTGGATAAAGGAGATAACTTTAAACTAAACAAAAAAGATAACTTATAAACTAAACAAAAAAGATAATTTTAAACTAAACAACAAAAATAATTTTGTAAACTGGATATTTCTACTTTTGTTTTAAATTATATTATTCCTGTTATGTTTTTTTGATTTATAGGATTGTGTGAATATTTCCCACTGTCATACACAGGGCTTCGCCAGCGTCTATGATTTCTTGTTGTAGTTCATCATGTTGTTTGAGCTTTGTTACAATATCATAATATTACTTAATAAGTTTCTGTTAGAGATCCTTAGTAAAGATATAATAAAAATCTTGAAAAAAAATAATTCCATATTTAATAGTAAAGTATTCTGGTGTATTTAGATTATTAAATAAAATTCGAGTAATTATTAAATATTTTTTATAACTTTCTTTTAATTTCTAAATAAATTAATTATTAAGTATGTGAAAGATAATATTAAAAGTTTAGTTAATAATAATATCTTTAAATGGTTTTTTTTCAAAAATTACTTCTTTATCTAATTGTACTCCTGCCATTAGGTTAGGTCTTCTGCTGATAATATCTACTCCTAAATTTTCTTTGTTTTTATAATATACTATTCAAGTTTATATATTATATTTGCTAAAAAGTTCCCACCAGCAAACTTATTATCAACTAAGTTCTTTAATGGTAAGAAAAAAAATAAAATTCTTATAATCAGAATATATAATAAAAAATTCTTTTATTTATAAATATATTTTTCATACTTTACAAACATAAACAATTGCTATAAATTCTTTATCATAGATTAGATATCTAAATTTTATAATATTAAATTTATAAAATAGATATATAATAAGATACCATTCATTATCAAAATATAATTGGTATAAATATATGCCTAATATAACGTTTAAAGCATCAGTTTCAATTTTAATAAGTAGTTTCAGATTATATAATTAAAATATGGGTACTAAAAAAAATAATTATTTTAATATATTAAAAACATTGATCCGACTAGAGGTTATATTAAATTAAATTCCAATTTTAATAAGCTCGGTCAGGGCTACTAATATATAACTATATTATTTAATAAATTGTTAATAATAATTATATAATTCTAAAAAGGATTAAATATTTTTAACTATTTTTAGTTCTAGTTAGTCTTGAATTGTTTAGATTTTCTTTAAATCTATTTTTATTTTATTAGTAGTAATGATAGCTTTTAAAAATTCTATTTTTTTTATTTTGAATTCTGTTTTTTTGAGTTCAATTTTAAGGTTGTATCTATCAAAAATTTCAAAAATTAAAATAACATATTTTTAATATTCTTCTAGATTTTTACTATAAATCAGTATGTCATCAAAATAGATAACATATAACGTGTTGGGTGGGGATGTGCGTCAGTCGGGGAAGTGCGCCACAACAACATCAAGACGCGGAAATCCCGCGTCGTAGTTCTCTCACCACCATCACCATCACCATCACCACCACCCCTGATACCACCAATACCACTACCACTACCACTACCACTACCAATATAATGGCGCGCACTAGCAAGAACAAAAATGCAAACCGTGCTACCATAGCAATAAAAGAGCGTGTCAGATTAGCGCTACAAGCTTACAGACGTCGTGATTTTAAGTTCATTCGCGAAGCTGCAAAAACACACAATATGGCACGAGATACACTAAGACGCAGACTGAATAATGTGTCTGGCAATAGGATCCTGGCACATTATAAGCAATTAGCGATTACCATAGAGGGTGAGATGTTATTAATACACTGGATTGTTCAACTATACAACTGGGGATTCCCACCAAGGATGGACATAGTTCGTTACATGGCAGAGAAGCTGGCAAATCGTAAGCTGGGCGATAAGTGGATTTATCACTTCATAGCTCGACATACTAATCTACATACTGCGTACTCCAGAGCGCTTGACAATGAGAGAGTGAAAGCGGACAACCCTGTTTCAATCCAACGTTTCTACGACCTCTTCTTGAGCACCAAGCTACAACATAACATCACGGAGAACACACTGTACAATATGGATGAGAAAGGGTTCATAATGGGATTAGCACAATCTTCTAAGTTAATACTTCCAAAGTGTGGTTCTAGTCGCTTTGTTAAACAGTTTGATAACCGCGAGTTAGTAACCACCATTAAGTGCATTAGTACTAAAAAAGGCATACTACCACCGTTTGTTATCTTCAAAAGCACATACCACCAATTTAATTGGTACACCAATAACACGGACGACACTACGAAGAAGTGGTTTTTTGCCACATTGCCAACTAGATAGACAGATATTGATTTGGGTGTACAGTAGTTGAAGAGATTGTTCGATCCACTAACAGCACCAAAGGCAGCAGAACAATAACAGATATTAGTACTCAATAGCCACAGCAGCCACATCAGTGCTAAATTTGTGAACTACTGTATTCACCACCGAATTATAGCGCTCTGCTTGCCACCACACAGCACTCACCGACTACAGCCATTGGATATTAGATTCAATTCAGTATATACCAAACAGTACCACAACGCTGTTAATAATACTATTCAACATAGTATCATAGGTATTGACAAGCAACTGTTCATCAAGCTACTAGCAAAAGCTCGTAATAATATTATTTCAGTAGATCTTATAAAAGTAGCATGGCGGGGAGCTGGGTTGATGCCATATCAACCAAACAAAGTACTATCAAAACTACAACCTATAACACCACCAGAACCAATTACACAGCTTGGTGAACCACGAACACCAACAAAACCTCACTCAGTACAGAAAGCAGTAGATACGCTGTTAGGTAAAGCAGGTTATCTCCTCAGTTCGCCAACTATTGCTGCTGTACATAAACTGGGCCAGACCACAGAGCGCTTAATAAGTAAGAACACTATTCTCCAAACAACTGCCACACAGCTACGCCAAGCAAACAAAAAAATATCACAAAACAGGCCAGGTAGACCACGCCTCACACGCTCCAGAGTATTGAACAATGACGAAGTAGAATACCTGTAGGGTAACAAGGCCATTAAATTGGATACAAAAGCTACTAAGAAGAACCATAAAGCCCGTGCCAAAAGTACTAGGAAAAAACCAACAAAGAAAAACACCGTGTACGATAGTGACAGTAGTTGTAAGAGTGACTGTAGCTGTGATAAACACTATGATACTGCTGAAGAGTGAATTGTATGTTAGTTGCTTATTATTATTATTTTTTTCGTACAAAGTAGTGGAGAAGTCTTGATTTCGTTGTGGCGCACTTCCCCAACCGACGCACATCCCCACCCAACACGTTATTTTATTAATATAGTTTTTGAAAACATAATTCATAAAAATTTAAAATAATACTGGAGTATTAATTAATCTAAAAAATATAACTAAATATTTAAATAAGTTATATCTATATTTAAAAGTTATTTTTTAAATATCTTTAAATATAATTCTAAAATTATAGTAAATTGTAATAATATTAAATTTAATAAATATAGTTATTTTTTAAAGGTAGTTAAATAATTTATTAATATATAATAATTTAATATAATTTTTAATTATAATATTATTAAAACTTTAATAATTTATATAAATTCATAATTTTCTATTTTTTTTAAGAACAAATAAAATAAAATGTCTTACTAGGAATTAAAAAAGTCAAATATATTTTTTATATAAGTTTTTTTTAAAATATTTGTATAATATTTTAAGTTTTTTTTAGGTGTATGTGTAAATAAATATAAATCTAGAGGTAATACTTTTTTTAAGTAATATTTTATAAATAAATTTATTAAATTTTGGTAATATATTTTTATTAAGTAATTTTTCAAAGGTTTTAATTTATCTTAAAATTTATTTAAGTATTTTAAATATAATATTTTTAATAATTTTTTTAATAGTTTTATAGATATCTTTGGCTTTGATCCATATTTATTTAAAAATATTAAGCTTATTACAAAATCAATAATAAATTTCTTTATCAAAAAGGTATTCTATTAATTATAAGTATACTTTTTTTTTTTAGGATCTAAATTTAAAGCATTTCTGAGGGGTTTAGTAGTTATATTGGGTGAATTTGATGATTTATAATCAAAAACTGATTTTAGGGTTGTATTTCTATAATTAATCATATCTTAGAATAAGATCATCATTTTTAAAATTAAAAATATTAACTATCCTTTTTTTAAGATAATTATTAATAATAAAAATAATAATAATTTCATATTTAATTATTTCAAGGAAACTTCCTCTAAATACTATAATATTATAATAAATTGGTTTAAGGTATATAAATAGTACATATTTTTTAATATAATTTTTTAATATATAAATTGTTTCTATTTTATTGTTTATAAAAACTTTGGTAAAATTTCCATTAATTATACAGAGGACATTAAAATATTGTTTAGTAATTTTATTAAATATTTTATCAAATTTTTTTTTAACAAAATTTAAGCTAAATTATTTAAAATGCATCAGAGTCTGAAACTTTTTTAATTTAAAAGTTTATTATTAAAATTTATAATATTTTATATAATTTCTTTATTTATTAATAATTTATAAGTGATATACTGATATCTAGATAAATTAAATAAAGATTAAATAATAAAATAATATAATTTTTTTTATTATTCCAAAAGTATTACCAAAGCTTTAGGAAATAAATATATTTTTAATAAAATATTTAAAATTTAATAAAATCTCTCTTTTTTATATTTTCTAATGATTATCTAATTCCATAGTTAGTTTTTAGTATAAGTTATTTATTTTTATATGTAATATTTATATATAGCAAAATATCCAATATATACTATATAATAAGACTTTTATTTATATATCATATATTTCATAATATTGCTGTGTTATTTAGATTAGATAATCATTAATTTTAATTTTTTTATAAAAATTTCTTTTTTTTTGATAATATTCTAATAATCATTAAAATCTCTGGTAAGTTCTGCGCCATACTTGGTACTCATGATAAAGTAGATGGTATATTGATAAGGTTTATAAGGGCTATATCAGAATTATTTTGTGAAATAAAATCCTTTCATAAGAATATTGTTTGTATATGGAGTACAAACGTTTTCTAATTTATCAAAATTATAAATTTTATATAAATAACATCTTTAATTTCTATATTTTATAGAGCATATCTCAAAAGTTTGTGTTTTTAAATTTTTATATTTATAAAATCTATTATTATTTCTTAATTCTAAATATTAATTATATTATCCTTTTAAATATTATTTAGTTAATTCATCTTTTTTGATAGAAATTTTTTTATATAAATTATTATTTAAGATATTTTATTAATTTTTTTTGTTATAAATGACTTGAAATTATTTTTTAAAATGAATTTTAGATTAATAAAGTTTAAGTTCTTTAAAAATAAATCAACTTCATATTTTATCCTGATATTAGTATTCTTATTTTAAATCATTAGTTGAGTTTTGAATGTATTATAAGTAGTATCCTAAAAGGGGGTTATTCTAAATCCAATAGTATTCTTTAATAATAAACAAATTAAATTATTTAGATAATATAACATATTTTTATTCTGTATTTAATATTTTAAAAATATTTTAATTTAAGAATATAATATTTGTTTACTAATTTTCTTCAATTAATTTTTTAAATTAAATAGTAATTTATAGTTTTTTTTTTATTATTTCATTTTAAATTTATTAACTAGTTTAAATATTGTTTATAATATTATAAATTTGTTAAAGAGTAGTTTCAAGAGAATCTTTTTCAAAAATTTTTTAATTAATAATAATATTAAGAGTCCTATCAGACTTTTACTCCAACTCAAATTCTTAATATTTATCTTCATATTCAAATTTATTATAAATTTTGTATTATTCATATAGTTTTTCATAATCTATAATATAAATTTATTTAGGTTATCATTTTTTTTAGAACTAATTTTATCTACAATTTTTAACTATATATCCTTCTTTATTACATTTAAAACAAACAAATTTATTAGATTTTAAAAATTTATTATATTATAGTTTATATTAATTTTGGGTAACTCCTAGCTCTATAAAAGTTAATCCATAAGTAATTTTAAAAATCCATTCTTAATTATTTTGTTATTATTAATTTTAAAATTTATTGTTAAATTAGGATTATCCTTAATTTAGTTGATAGTTACTTTAATTTTTTAATTTGTAATAAAAACAATTATTTTAATAAGATCATTAATTTTCAGAATTAAATTGTCCTAATATTCTAAATTATAACATATTAATTTTATTATCTTTATAAAAAGCATTATTAAGTTTAATAATAAGAAATTATATTTCTTTATATATAAATTCTTTATTAATAGTTTTTTATTATATAACTTCTTATTTTCATTAAAATTTGAGTTTTTCTTTAATATAATAAAATAATTATTTATTATTATAATTTATAAAAAAAATATATTAATTAAGTTTTTAAAAATAACTTCTTACTAATCCTTTTTATTAAAATTTATAAAATTTGTGAAAGGTTTTTTTTTGTTTATTCTTATATCTATAAATTTATCTAAGAAATTTAGTAAAAACAACATAATTAATAAAAATTAAAATAATATCAAAAATTTCATAATATTATTAATATAAAGTACTTTTATTATATTTTTTATAATAAGTATTGTAGGTGTTAAAAATAGTTTTTTTTAAAAAAAAAAATATATAGTAGATTTTATATTTATTATTAAAAAAATTTTTAGGTTAAAAGTAGAAAATATTATTAAACTATCTAAAAAATTAATTAAGTTTTGTAGGGGATCCTTTAAATTTGATTGGCTCTGGTAATTTAATATTACTATAAAAAATGTTTTATCAATTATTTCTATAATAAGTAAATTTATTATTACTACTAAAGATTAAATTATTATTACTAAAATCCTTGTTAGGATCTTATAGTAGTAATTAACATTTTTTATCTTTGTTCTTAAGGGCAAATTTAGAACATATCTTGCTCTTATATAATAATTTTGGTTAACTTAATTTTAATAATCCAAAGTTTTTATTTTTATTTATAAGAATATGTTCTTTAGCTACTGTATAAATTCTAATATAAATATAAATAACCATTATAATTTATTCTAATATTTATATTACAACTTCTAAATTTCTTAAATATCTAGAATTATTTATAAATATAATATTTGTAGGTTTTTTTTTAGATTTTTCTATTAATATAGTTAGCTTTTCGTTAACTTAGGTACCAATATTAACATATAATTTATCATTTTTCCAAAAGATGTCATTTTCTTTATTTAGTAAATTTATAGTTAGTTCTAATTCTAATAGAAATAATACTTCTTTTAATTATCTTTTAAAGTATTCGTCGATTTGGTTAATTTAATAAACAATAAATTTGCTAAAATATAAGAATATATTATAAAAAAATATATAATCTTTTTTATTGTCTATTGTTTCATATTCTAATATAATAAAATCTTTAGAATTGAATTCCATTATCAATATACATATACTTCTTTGTCAGGTCTAAATAAAATTAGTTAAAATATTATATTTCAATCAAATCCGTCTAATCAAATACTAATCTTTTATTCTAAAATACCGGATTCTCAAAACTTGTGGAGTATATATGACAATAATATCAAAAAATAATATATAAAATATATAACAATAATAAAAGTTATAATAAACTATAAATCTATATTATATTTAAATTAACCAATAAAAAATAAAAACTATTTATTAATCCTAATAATAATCTTATATATATAATAATATTTTATACAAATGTTAATAATTACTTATATGTATATGTGTATATATATGCTTGATTGCTTGTATATATATGCATATATATATACTTAATTACTTATACACATGTACATGTATACATACTTAATCACTTATATATATAAAGATCATATAATAGGATACTATAATAAAGTAGATAAATATAAATATAAGAGATGAGTATTATATAGCAAGCAGAACTGGGAATGATGTAGCGTAGAATAAGGTACAGGTATTTGTGCTGTTAAGACCATAGGTCTGTGACACTAGTACTAATAATTAATAACCATAATTTACACATAATTAATAAGTTTATAGTTTAGTATTATTTTAATAACATATATATATTATTTTTATTTATTCATACTTCTTATATTATTTAGTTATTAGATCTAAGATATTTTTTAACCTTAAAAATAATATATTAACAATAATTAGGCAAATTTATAAGCCTAAACAATATTATACATATAAATAAAATATTATTCCTTTAATTTTATATTAAAACATGTATAGTTACTTTTATAATAAAGAATATTACTATAAAATAAAAAATAACTAGATTTTACTCCTACAATCATCACAAATCATTGTAAAATTATTAGATAATAACCCAGTAGCTACCCATCCTAATTTTTAAGTTAATCTTCGATATTACTATATTTATAAAAAGCCAAGATATTAATTATATATTTAAATCTTTTATACAAAATCCCTTTATATATTTAATAATTTATAAAATTAATAGAAATTAAAATAAGTTTATAATTTAACTTACTTTAATAAAACAAAAATTCAAAATTACAAAAACTAAATTAAAAACTATTCAGCTAATCAAAAAAAAAAAAATACATATAAAATTGAATAAGAGATTTATTACTCTTGCAGATATAACTACACAGTAAAAATTAGAACCAGAGTAGCTTTTTATTAATATATTAAATAAAGCAAAATCAGCTATAGAAGATAATAAAATAATTGTAGAAATAAAAATATTTTTTTAATAATTTAGCCATATCCAGCCACAAGCAGTATATTATCCAAGTTATATAAGTAATAATCTTGCAGAAAATTAGTAAATTAATATAGTTTTTGTACTTATAGCTCTAGTATTATATGAAATATATTCAATAATATATTATTTCTTAAGTTGTTGAAAGGTGGTCCGGAACCAGGGGGGGTCCATATTTGTACACATTGACTTATTGTGTCCAATGGAGGCCGATATAGGCCCCTTCTCAATTTTGAAAGCTTGTTACATTCATTAGTTCGTCTAAATGTTCGACTCATGCTTGACAATAAGGTGCATCTCGCTTGTCGCGTTATAAACATTGAGATCCGGGGATTTTGGTTTGGTTTGGATGTCTAGACTTAAGCATTTTCGAACTTGCTATAGAGAAATAGGAGGCTTATCTTAAAATCAGGCACCTGATGCTTTGAGCGCCGTTCATTGATCCTTTTCCTCACTCCGCAGAGGCTATTATTTCACTCAATTTCTGGTTTACGGATAACCAATGGACGAGTATGCTAGTTGAAACTTGAACCGCAAAAATCGAATCTATGCTTGCACGTCGATATTCATCAAGCAGCAAAGAGAAACCTATGAATCTTTAGTATATTATATACATACAGAGATAATTTATGACAAAAGGTACAATACCGTGGATTCACGTGATAAGCCTATATCAGCAGCCTGAAGCTTCGACAGGCTTCATATTGACTTTGGTAAGAGAATATGTGTTGTTTGTGTGGCTAAAACGAGCCAATTGGGTACCTCAGATCTTCCTGGAAGCAAGGATTCCCTGTCCTTGGAGTATTTCCATGCCACCTAAGAGCTTCTTTCCTGTTCAGTAGGTGGTGAGCCTCGGCTGAATTCAAGTTTGAGTGGGGGTGTACCAGAGTGCTGTATACTTGTGGCAGAGACGCTCTATGCCGCTTCTTCTGTAAAGCCAAGATGGAGAATGGCGTTCCCAGAGGACCCTGTCCGCTATGATAACTCGACTCCGTTTTAGCCTACAGGTTATATGCCCAGCATTCTCACACCACATATATCCCATTCTCAATCTATATATTTGTGTGTGTCTGTCTCTGTGTGTAAATTCACACGTTCGTTTGCTGCTAAGATAAAAGATAGTACTCTTATATGACCCAACTACTTCGCTGCTGAAATGTTGGTACAATACTAACCCAACTCTACGTTTTTAATCTAGACAACTAATGTTTTTGCACACTCTAGTGACTTGGAACTCAAGTGGGAGGCTAAGTCTCCATCGTAACAAAACTCTTATATCATTGGGCCATGTGTGCAGAACAAAGAATGTGCCAGAGGCTCAAAGCAAACATTTGAAGGGTAGCCTTGTTCTCATTTGCCCCGAGACTAACGTTGCAACGCATAAAAGGACATGGGTTTGTTGACTGTCGCGTGCAAGTTTTCAGGCATCATTCCAGATGACGAATTGTCGGAGCCTCAGGTTTTGTAGCCTACTTAAATTCTAGTTTGAGCATTTAGACCTAACTTACGGAGACGATTTAAATCTCGCAGCATTTATTAACATTCTTTTGCTCTTTCATGCTATCATAAATTTAAATCAAATTTTTTTGATCGTTTAGAAACTAAAGCCTCAGTGCGACCATAGATCCATTTTATAGTCAGATACTATTTCCAACGCGTATTAGAATCCTACCACAGGGCCAAATCTAAGATATGGATTGGCCTCGCAGTAAGCCAGAATCGACGTGTTGCGTTGATGAGGATGATCAATTGAACCTGAACACTTCCTCTCTGACCAACCTTCAAGATGACGGACATCGCAAAATCCTCGACCTGGTTGATAAACTCAAACGTATTGGGTTGAGCTCAGTTTTATCGCTGCCACAGCTGGTGGTCTGTGGTGACCAATCCTCTGGCAAGTCTTCCGTGCTAGAAGCGATTACAGAGATCCCTTTTCCAAGGAAAGAGAATCTTTGTACGAGATTTGCGACCGAAATTATCTTGCGACGGTCTTCTGAACGCCAAATCAGTGTCACAATCACACCAGGTAAAGATAGAGACGAAAATGAGAAGGCAGAGTTGATAAAATTTCAACGAACCATAAACGACTTCAAGGAGTTACCTGAATTAATAGAAGACGCGACTGCTGCGATGGGATTGGGCGTTGGTAAAGCATTTTCAAGAGATGTCCTGACGGTAGATATTTCGGGACCCGATCGACCCCAATTGTGAGTATCAACATAAATTCGTGATATCCAAGCCTCATTTATTAAACATACCGAAGTACTTGCTTGTATGATTATGTTAACATCAAAGTCTAGAACTCTCGTCGATCTCCCGGGTCTTATTCACGCCAAAAACAAGGCACAAAGCCAAGAAGACGTCGAACTAATAAAAACTCTCGTCAAAGAGTATATCTCCAATCGAAGAGCTATCATTCTAGCAATCGTATCGGCGAAAAATGATTACGCCAACCAAATAATCCTTGAATACTGCAGGAAACCCGAAGTCGATCCCGAAGGCAAAAGAACTTTGGGTGTCATTACAAAGCCAGATTACTTACGGTCGGGCAGCGAGAATGAGAAAGCCTGGATTGATCTTGCCTGGAACAAAGACATTCACCTCAAACTTGGGTGGCATCTAGTCAAAAATAGAGGTGAAGGGGATAGCACGAGCTCTGCGGAAACGAGAAACGAAAATGAGAAGCAATTCTTCTTGCAGCATCCATACTCTGATCTTCCTTGCGATATGGTTGGAATTGGCAGCTTAAGAAATCGCCTAAGCATAGTCTTGAGAAATCATTTGAAAACAGAGCTTCCGGATCTCAGAAATGAACTGAATGTTCTTCTTGAAAAGACGAGTAAGGAGCTTTCTCGCCTCGGCAAGGGTCGTGCGACGCTATCAGAACAAAAGCAGTACTTGATAAAGATTGCAGTCGAGGTATATCAGCTTACCCATGCAGCAATTAAGGGACAATACGACCACCCATTTTTTGGTCCCCTAGCAATCGGTTCTATATTCGATGTAAAAGACAACGCCGTGCGACTGCGTGCAACTATTCAAGCCCTAAACATGGAATTCGCTCAGAACATGCGTTTGTATGGTCGCAAATACATTGTCAAGAATAAACTAGGTGTCTGCGAGACTGAAAGGAAAAGGATATTCGGAGATGACGATATTGGCGAGGTAGTTGAGGAAGAGGAGATACCACCAATATCAGATGCTGAATCATTATGTTCTGAAGATGATTTGGAGGATGAGTATTGCTCTGAATTGCCACGCCCGCAGATTAAATCGAGTGCCGAGGCGGTAGATTGGGCTTGTGAGGTCTTGAAAAAGACCAGAGGGTGTGAACTACCTGGCAATTTTGATCCAAAGGTCATCGGATATCTATTTCACGAACAATCAGAACCTTGGTACGAGATCGCTTCTCTTCACATCAATCGTGTCGCGGATAACTGTCTAGCCTTCGTTGAGAAAGTGCTTAGATTCTCGACAACGGAAACGGTTCAAAACCGCCTAATGGAAGAGAGAATAGATAAAGCCTTGAAATCTGCTACAGATTCTGCGAAAGAAGAGCTCAAAAAAATAATGGCAGATAAAGCGCTACATCTCATCACTTATAATCATTATTACACGATAACAATCCAAAAGTTACGACAGCTGAAACATCAAAGACAAATTGAAGGGATAGCCCACAAAGCGACGACAAGCATAACCGAACAAACACCCGGTGGTTTTTCTCAAAAAAAGAGATACATCTCTGCAGAGCTTTTTCGATCGAATCTTGCAAACTACCAGGTCCAACAAGATATGGACAAATTTTCGGCTGAAGATGCCTTAGACTGCGAACAGGCATTCTACAAAGTAAGCAATAATATTTGATCTATGGAGAAAGATTTACAATTTTTTTAAGACGGAATTATCAATTTCTTGCTCTTCCTACTAATATGTTCCATTTGCTAGAGCGAAATGAAATATTTTATAGACGTGATAGCAAAGCAAGTCATCGAGCGGCACTTAGTGCAACCCTTGCCAAATTTGATTCTTGCTCCAACCGACATAATGGATATCCCTGATACTCAAATCGAATACCTCGTTGCTGAGCCAGCAGATATAGTACAGCGACGAATGTTCTTGGAAGATCGCAAAGCAATGCTCGAGAAGGGCCAAGAGACATTCAAAAAGGCAGTTACTCAATGGCGCTAGATAGCGAATGTGGTAAAATACTGGTACTGCAGAATAGGTCGATGTTCGTCCTTTCTACTTGATAATTTCTGGAGGGGCAGATAACGAAAAGTATAGAAACGTACTACCACAGTTCTAACTTTGATTTTACATAATCTAGGAAGTTTAGAAATGCTAGTAGAATCTAACAACGAAATGGAAATATCACGTTTTAATGGAAAGATATTTTTCGGGGTCGAACCAACCAAGGAAGTGAAGTCAATACATCGAGAAAGTATCTATAGAACCAAACAATACGAAAAGAAACCATAACCCAAATGAGACGACACCTAGATCCACCGTAAACCTCCAACTTTTTCTAGATACCAAGAAATGCATGCACTTGGATTAGTAGATTGGGGTCTATCTTCATACTTTCTCGGCAACAAGAAACTCATACCGCCATGTTCAAAAATAGTTTTAGCGGAAGATGAAGTTTGCGAAGTCTTCGTCATGATGGACCTAGCCCCCTGTGATCGCTGTTTATGAGAATAGCTCGTTGAGGCACCCGCTAAACGTATTTCTTCATGAGTCGGACAAGGATCTCGACCCACGAAGGGCAGGGCAGATATGAATGAAGTTTCATGCGGACTGCTCAGTATCTGAGAAACCTCCTCCTCCAGATTAGTAAGCTCCATCAAATCATCCAAATTAACGTCGTTTAAGGTTGTGTCGCAAACAGGTTGCTCGATAGAGGGACATGATGGGTCCTCGAACACACGGACATCCAAGAATTCGGGTATGTCGAGAAGGTCATTCCCGCCCTCTGAAAGAAACTTAATTGAGGCCCGTGAGCATTCCCTAGAAACCTTAGAAACCCTAGAAATGAAATCTTTCGCATGAAGCCTGAACGAGTATGTTGGAGGATAACTCGTAAATACTACAGGGGAGTTCAATATAGTGACAAGAGTCATATGGAGTTCCTTCTCGTCGCTAGATAGGTTGAGAAGGTGGAATAGCGCTAGGCATTGGATGTCTTTGCAACACAGAGCTAGCCCCAATAGGCACCATACCTGTGAGCAATGCAATGCAGGTCCTTTGGATAATACTTTTTCCAAGTGTATGGTAATCCTGAAGCAATAGTGCAACATGCGCCGGACCGAGAAGCTCTGAGGGGAACTTCATCCAATAACTTCCACATTTAGCTTTGATTTTGATGAGTCTCGCTGTCAGGATCGCAATCCGAGTGGGCGAGTAAAATCTGCGGGAGATTGTCGGAGTTGCTGCTAGAGGCGAAGCCAACAAAAGGTCGACTGCTTGGGCATTCCACCAAAAAATGGCTACTATTAGCGGATTGGCTCCCCAAAAACCCTCAAACTCGTCGTGGTTGGCCAAACTGATGCCTCTTTTCGAGAATAATTTCAATAGAAAAGCGTCAGGCAAAAGCTCAGTGAACCAGTCGAGTCCTAGGGCATCATTTAAGGTCAGAGCCATCCCTGGTGGTCTGAGTCCATGAACTAAGCGTTTGTGGATTGTTTCGAGGATTGCGCCGACGAGTTTATTTTTTTAGATGCAATGCTTGAAGTTAATGATGTTCTCCCGTAAATTGTTCTTGACCAAAATTTCTCGGGCGGAGCTATTGCCCCCAAAAGTTCGAAGGATAAGTTTAATTTGGCCCCAATATGACAGAAGTTGAGACCAAAACTCGTAGGGATATTGAGAATTTCTATTCCCATCCTTAGTTTAGACATTTCAGATATGATCCCAGGGTGGTGTTTCGCAACTTTGCTAACGCTGGACATAAGTGGTCTTATAGTTTCGAAATACCGGGATGGGTCGAATGGAGCATCGAAGTTCTGATATAGTTCAACGATCTCCCGAGGTATCTCCAATTTATATCTTGATATGACGGATCGAAGCTTTATATTGGCATCTAAAAAGTCCGATACTGATGGCATGGGAAGAAATTTTTCAGCCATATCTAAGTGAGCTAGGGAGCAATTAAGCCGTTTAAAGATCAATCCTTGGACAGGATCATTGGTGAGTTCTTTAGAGATGTCGTATGGAGTAAACATTTCCCTTATTGATGGTAGCTGGTCATCGTACCATTCCGGATTCTTCAAGATAAGTTCCAGACAATGTGCTTGTTGCTCTTGCCCTGAGGAAGCGAAATCGTCGCGACTGTCGAAGAACTCTGTCTTAACCTTATCCAATGCAGCCTCCAAACTGGTCTTAGCACTGTCAGCCGTGGAGACCATCAGTCGTATAATCTCATCCTCTGAGTCATACAATCCAAGGACTGAAGAAGAAGACGTGCAGCTAGTGTAGTCTCGGAAATGTTTCTCGAAATATCGAAGCCCAAAGAGGAGGTATAGCAGACAATCGACGTCGACCAGACTTTTTCGTGTCAAAGGACTATTCGAATCAATTTAAATAGATGGGCAGGCTTACATTTCGGATGCGCTTCGAGTGGGTAAGGGTAAAGGTAGTGAAGGTGCTTCCTGAAAGCTTGAAGATAAAACAAGCTTGGAGCATGGTTTCCCCAGCCTCCTGCATCTAGCACATTTTTCGTATGATTCCTCGAGAACGCACTAACATGACGAATTAACATCAATATATTAGTCACCACCATTGGTCGGGGTAGCAAAAGCCTTGAGATTTGAGAAGGGCACGAGCCAAACCCGAGAAGTAGCTATCTTACTTTCTTTTTATCGTTCCTACAATGATCACATTTTGGGATACTGGTGGGAGCCATGATGAAGACCAATCTAAGTATACAGAGATAAAAGACAAAGATTTTAAAATTTGTAGCATATATTCTGATGGAAGGAATCCGAAAGTTTTCAGCACCAAAGGTTGTTTTTTGGTCTCAAAGCTGGAGTGCGGAGAGAAGCCAAGGAGGGAAACGGGTATGCTATTGGGGTCTTGAACAAAAGACAAAGCTTTTCTCCAGTTTCGACTTTTGGGAGCCGAGTTAGCTCCTTTATATCTTGGGCGGTCGCATCGGATCGCGAATCAAAAAGAGTGCAAGTCGGATCGCATATCAAAAGAGGGATCGCATATCAAAAAGTGCCCAACTGCGTGAAGCTGGGAGCCCCTGCGCTGAGAGACAAACAAGTGCATATTCGTTCATCTGACACTTCATCAGATGGCGCTCCGCGAGTTTGATCAGGACTATTTTGGTTAGTCATTATTTATAATTTATGAATGATAGCGTGTATGACTTTCGTCCATGGGCAGGATTACGATCCCTGGTGATTGCGACCGAGCCGCAAAACAATACTCTCCCAATTGAAGTGGGTGCTAGCTCAGCTTCAATCTCATGATATGTTTCAACGACTTCTTAGAAGCTTCTAAGAAATATTAAATATGCACGATAGTCAACTAAGGGTATCGAGATCCTCTTGTAACGGACGATTGAGCCACTTTTCACTTAGTTCCCATCGTTCACAGGTCTCAAGGTGGCCGAAGAAGCCGATCTCGAATTCCAACCTGATCACAGAAGGTTCTAGCACCCCAGATTGGTTTTTTCTCCGAAATTGACCACTTAACACGCGGAGTCTGTGCTGAAATTTCAGTTGCGTGAGTGCCAAGATCCAGAGACGCGTTCATTTTGCAGAGCCTCAAAACAGACCCTATACAATGGACATACACCAAAGCTTATTCTGTATATATCAATAGCAACCTTTTCCGTGACTCCAAAAACTGGAGCCCAAAACGCCTGAAATCCATTATAATTTCATTACCTGTCTTGCAGAGTCTACACATCACACAGTATTAGCGCATAAAACTCTCCAAGAAAAATACCAAATTGAAACAAACATACCACTCATCGTTCTCACATCTCCAGCAGAGCCCCCAGCTACACTCCTACTTGCACTCCCACCAGCACCGCCTGACCCAGCCCCAGTCTCTCTTCTACTCGCTACCAACCAATGCAATTGCATCCTCAATCCATTCATCGCAGCTCTCATCCCTGTCATTTCATCGTTATATCTCAGACCCTCGTTGATCCTCGCCATATCTTGCTTCACATCTAGTTCTCTAATTTGAGCGTTAAGACGTTCAACGTCCGCTCTTAGCTGTTCGTACTCGGAGTATAGATGATATGTATAGTCTTGCATTTCCGACGTCATATCCCGGCTCGTCGAAGAACCGTCGTTGGCAGGAGGATTCGACGATGATGAAGTCGTAGTCGAGGAGCTGGGCGTGGGTAACGGCCGTGGAGGAGTTAAAAGTTCAAGCTTTTGACGGATCGTTCTGTTTTCGAGCTCCAATGCCGTGATTCTCTCAGTGTGTAGCTGTAGAATCGGCGTGAGGGCAACGAAGTGGCAATTTGAAGTGTGAGCATTGATATCGGATCGCGGTGAAGTGTACGGGCAACCGAAATGTGATGCTGGACAATCGATAATCTCAGCGGGACAATCTGCGATATGTAGAGATAGATCTGGGTTTAGGAAAGATTCGGCGCAGTGGGGGCATTCTGAAGACAGCTTGGGGCATTCTCGATGATGAGACTATATCAAGTCAGCAGGGTAGACCTAGCGAATAAGCTTCCCCTAGAACTCACATCAAGATCCAACCTCCTCACTGACAGTTCGCAGAACTGGCATCCCACTTCTTCATGCACACAGTCTTCTTCCACATCCTTCCGCTCTACCATCCCATCACAGCCTTCCTTAGCGCATTTGACAAGCGCATACCCACAATCCTCGCGAACATGCGATTCAACAAGCCATCTCGCGCATGAAGCTCCACACCCCCTCTCCCGGTTCGGACATAGCACAACCAGATCATTAACGAGGTTTGTGATCATAATCGGAGCTGGTGTTACATCGTCATGGCTGAGGTCCTTCCGGTCGACCGGGCATGTCAATGATCGCTCCAATGAGAGTGATATACACGCCGAACAAAACGTATGCAAACACCGAGTCTGTACCGGTGTTATAAGAGGCGAATGGCATATAGGACAGAGGAGATTGGCAGACGGCGAAGCTAGGTAATCGAGTGCTCGGAGGTCGACGGATTGTAAGCTCGTCTTAGATGATCTAGATGGGGCCATTGTAGCAATTAATAAAGAAAATCTTGTCCTAAAAAATCTGCAATGGCAATGTTCTATATACAAGTATTCGATAGAGACGTATCGTGGTATATGCGGTGGCGATGGAAGCTCGGTTGTAGGGTGCTACATGGTGGATTGAATTGGCAAGAGCGAGGCAGCTTGGGGGAGTTTTGGCGGCATGTGTTGGCGATGAGGTTGGGCACAGCCATCGATTTCACGAGCCACGGATGGGCTTCATGCGCCACAAATGCTGTATCTTGAAGCTTCGGTTCCCCACAGCATCCCACCTTCAAGCTTCAACTACACCCCACTCCAGTACTCTTATATCATCGACTTCTAGTTTGAAGGACGACACGATGTTCCTCGCGTTAACGGCAGAGCTAACGGGGTAGGTACGCCGTCTCGCTTCTCACCTTGGTTCATATCTCCGAAACGGTCGCTAACCTCTTTACAGCGTCACAAACCTACGCCCGAACGACAGTCCCGAGAACCCGTACTACTATACTTTCACAGTACAATGCACGTCGTGTCGTGAGACCCATCCGAATCCAGTCAGCTTCAGCAAATATGTTCGTAGTCCAGATTAACGTTGAACGGCGTAGAAACTCGTTCATACGAGGAAACGAAACTGATCGAGGATATTTGTACTGCTAGGACACAAGCGAAATGTCAGGGTCGAGAGGCGAGGCTAATTTCGTATGGAAGTGCAAGAATTGTAAAAGGGAGCATTCTGCAAGTAGGTCGTATAGAAATCAAACGCCCATAGCATTTCATAGCTTAACATAATTGATCAATAGACATCAAATCCAACGCGACACCATACCCACAATCCTCCCCGGCGAAAAGACAAAACATAATAGAACTAGAATGCCGGGGGCTTGAATTTCTGGAGTTTAAGCCAGAAGGAGAATGGCTTTGCGAGGGTATTGAGAGTGGGACAAAGTTCACATCTGTGGAGGTTAGTGATGGGGAATGGTTTGATTACGACGAGAAAGCAAGAGAAGAAGTCAGTATTCAGAATCTCAGTTGGGAGATAAGAAGAACATAGAATCAAAAGACAGTAAATACATGAATACGTTATCTACATAATCCTTGAATACAAGTTGGTCAATTGACCTTTTCATCCAATTTTGAGGCTAGGAAATTGAGTATGAAGTGAATCCACAGGAGACAACAGTTGATATGAAAAGCCATTTTGAAATAAAAAACCCTTCTCATTCACCACTAATAGAATACTAGTCGATCAGACGAGAATAGATCAGATATCTCCATCTAACGTCTTGACGAGCCATTCGACCCATCCACCACTAACAGAACCACTCTGATACAAGCTGACACATTGCTGCAAAACAGCACCGAAAAGAGCGAGTCCATCGTTGCTGACCGTTCCGTTAACACCAACGACTTGGAAGAAGATTTTCAAATCGTGTCCGCTCAAACTGCAGAATCTAGAGCTGATGTAGCAGGGAACATGACTGGCGAAGGCGTTGGTGTAAATGTCCGAACAAGAAGTTTGACACTCTGCTTCCGTGGCGAGAGCGTCTTGGAGACAATATTTGGTGTTAGAGTACCAGGCTTGACCGTTGGCTGAGAGAGAGGATGAGACCGCGGTGATAGCGTTACAAAATGGAAGGGCATGGGTCCGCAGTTGGACTTGCCCTCCAAGCAATTATAGAAGGTGCAAGAAGCTGAGGTAGCTGTGCAGGTGCCTCCAGTGGTCCATGGAACGCACGTTGCAGAGACGAGAGGGATGATAAGAGCACTGACGGCTTTGACGAACAACATCTTGGAAATGTTCTTTGAAGTAGTGAAGTAGTAAGTATCTTTAAAGCTTTTGAGTATATCTTGGAATCTTAGAAGCTGACCGAAGATGTTTGCAACGTTTGGAGGAGAATATTTGATTGATGAAGTGAGAACTGGGGCTGGAGGCTCCGTTTGTATACCCATACAGCTCCTAATAGCACGCTCTGATGGGACATATGTAAATGTTCTGTCACTGAGGTTTCTTCACATTGTACCACCCTCCATAACAATAGCAAATTAGAGGGGCCTCTCCAGCTGCAGTGTTAGCATGGCAGAGCTGCAAGTACATCCAGCTAGCCAGCCTCTCTCAGGAGTGCCTGAAATATCTATCAAATTCAACACACCCTTGGAGTGACCCTAAAGATTTTTCGACTATATTGCTGTTACAAAGTCGATAATTTCTTGGCCGGCAATCGTACCAATTGAATCAATCCTGCAGTTACAATTTTGTATGTCTGTGCATTTAAACCTTACCCTATATGCTACTATGTTCGGATTCCTCCGTAATGTTTTCATAGGAATAGTATGTTGTCTACACCCTCAAGGGAAAAGGGAAAGGAAAAAAATCAGGAACGCTTGAGCCGGCTATCATTCTGCTCGTTGAATCCCGAGTCTAATGAGACAATGCATATTATAACCATCATATGTACGTTCAATCCAGAGCTCAGACTAGCTAGCTCGAACCCCATCTCTCGGGCTTCTCATCTCCTACGCGTTTAAAAATCTCACCTGATTTGATCAATTGACAAGCAGACTTAAAACAATTATTGAAATTTACCAAAGATTTTATTATTGGCCTTGATCGATTTAGCAATTAGCTAGTTATTATCTAGTTCCCAGGAATTTCCTGTCGAGGTTGGTACATATCCTGTACTTATATCTATGAAACACCCTAACCGGCGTCCTACAAGCTTCCTTGACAAGAATTTAACTTAGAGAGCGACTAGCTTTGACAGTGAACATCAAATGAATAAAACTTTCAATACACAAAGCTGAGTTCATCTCAAAGTTTGTTCCCTCAAATGTGTAAAAAATTTCCATTCAACCAACCTTGATCGCTATGATTCAAGAATTTGGATGCCCGAATTCCATAGCTGATTTCTGCAGCAAATACGATCCGGACAGCACTGACGAATGACGGTCCATGATAAAACAGGGCACGGCATATGCACATATACGTACTAACTGAGCCGCTCGTGCGACGGAAATAGTCTCCTCGTGCAAACTTCAATTTTCCAGAAACAACGAAAGGAGGAATATGCAAATATTTCGATTGATTTTTGCTGCACCTCGTACCGAACCTCTCAAGGCGGGAACGGTTTGGTCATCCGTCTCCGGCAAACATCTTAGGACGGGTGTACCAAGTTGTCGGATCTAATACGACAGAAGTCATTGGATGTCAACACTTCGGTGGAGGGTCAAAGCTATTCATTTTGCCCATTCAACGCGCGAACCTTTTGAAGCAGGAAATGGGAAAGAGCTCAGGTCCTTTGCCATTCGGACCGCATTGAAGCGAAGGAGTTTCAATAACTTCTTTTCCAATAACTTTTTTCTTTTACCATTTTTTTTTTTTTTTTTCTTTTGGAGAAACAAAATTTTTTTCTTTGCACACGGATGTCGCGAGACGGTTGACCGTGCCATGTTGTGTGTTATTTTGCAGGTTGGATGCGACGAAAAGAGAGGCCCTCCGTCCGCGTGCCCCCCCGACAAAAGATCAAAAAATCGGAAACTGGAGTATTCCATTGTCAATTTAGCATGAATTAAGCGGTAACCGGAACCCCGCATGTACATTGATTATTTCATTTCTGCTATTTATCCCCTAACCTGCACCTGCAAACCTTCGACGCACAGCTGACCATTGATACCAAGATATACAATCTGAATTCTATTATAACAATTATATTCAAGACACCATTAATTCTATATTCACAAAGAAATATCAAGTACGATGAGGGGGTCCACAGCTGACCCAATTGCCACCAGTCCTCGCAAACTCCAACCCACCCACGAAATCCTTCACAGTACACCCCCCAAACTTCTTCTCCTTGCACTTCAACTTCATCACCCTCTCATTAATCAAAACTCTCACCAAATCGTCCTTCTCACCCTCGCATTTCAGCTTTTCCACATACATTCTGCTCGCAAACGGCACCAACTCAGCCGCATTAAACCTATCCTCTGCATCAATACTCTTCGTATTCAGCGGTTTCAGGCCATCAAACAACTGCATCGCAGAGAAGATGGTAGTCATAGTAGTATCATGTGAGAAATCCGCATATATTTTCTTGTCCAATGGCCCCACCGTCGTGGCATTCGAAGTGGTATAATCCTTAACCTTCGAATTCGTCAACCGTGCTATCAACTCGTTTACGAAGCCGATGCCCTGAGCTGGACCGAGTTCGTTACCAGGCCCGAAATGGTAGTAGAAGCCCAAGGTTCTGTAATAATTGTACTGCTTGAACTCTTCTGGCGTGAATAGGTGACAGAATTTAGATATCGGGGCGCCTTTTACGACGGTATAAAACGAGCATAAACTCATCAGACTTTCCACATCGTGCGCGTCGATTTCGGCTCCTGGCATTTCCCGTCCGAGTCTTTCAATGATAGGTGGGGTGAATACAGAGGCATATTCATCCATCGGCTTTTTATGAGTTTGGGAAAATTTGCCAGTCTCAAAAGCCTTGCAAGCTGAATGATCCAATACGTTTTTGAATTCCTTACCCTCGTAAATAATCGTTGGATCCGGGGTTGAGACTTTATCAATACCGGTGTATTTTTTCTTCGCATGGGTAAACCCCTTCATGAAGATGTTCCCGGAATCGATCACCCTCTGTTGTCCCGCGACTCTCACAAATGGTTCCTCTTCCTTTGCGAGGTGTTTATAGCGGCGGAAGAAAACCTCACCAGAGCGGTACATCTCCCCCTTTCCAAACTCAGTGAGCATATCGTAGCCTTCTTGAAGGTTGTATTTAAAGTTTTTGATGAACTCTGTCTTTGGAGAGTATGATTTCGCTTTCGATTGGATTTTATCGAGTGTTGCTTTTAGTTTTCCGCCGGCGTTACGGGTTGGGTAGCGTGAGGCGTGGCGGGAGAGGACTTGTGCGAATGTGACTTTGCATTCCGAGGGGAGGGCGGAGTCCTTGTAGGGTGATGTGAGGGCGTGGTAAGGTGAGTAGGCGCCCCAGGAGCGACTGATATCTTTGTGGCAGATGTAGCCTTTTGAGAGGGTGGTGCAGGTGTCTGTTCGCTCTGGGAGGCCGAGGACTACTGCTCCAGATGCGCTATTCTATTTGTTAATATAGGTTTAAATATCTAATGGATTCTATCGTGCTGTGATGAGTACGTACATCTCAATTAAGAGTGCAATCGGTAATATTAAGTTCCCTAATTCCACAAGCATCTCAAAGAATATTACGAATTAAGAAGGGACTGTTGTAAGTTAGAATCTTAAAATATGTATGGGATTGAATGCGATATTAAATAGCAGTCGACCGAATGAATGTTGTATTAGTCGTTATTACGCAAGATTAAAGATTACGGCTGTACCGTACCAGCGGTTGTGTATATCTAGCTGGCCGGCAGCTAATTGGAAAATGGAAGTTATTGACGGATTTTAAAAAAAAATTGAACTACCATTGCAGTGAGTATCCGAGCACGGACAGGCTGGATATTTATACAATACCCCGAGAAATGCGTTTTCAAATGCATACGCTTAGCTGCGAGCTCCGATACTCAACCGTACCCGGGGAAAAAGTCATGTTTAGCTTGGAAGTTACGCCAATACGTTCGAGAATTGTATGAAACGGTCGAAACTCCGCTTGGCGAGTTCGACTCGATTTGAGAAACCCCAGGTTAGACTATGCAGCTATGCAAGTAGAAATGAAACATTGGTCGAACGAACTTGAAGTTGATATGGATTAGAATATATCCCGAGGCATACCAATAATCACTCCTACTGAATTATATGTGCCCACTCCCATTTCCCAAGCAATCCCCAGAGATTTCACGAATATGCCTTGAAGCTATCATTAAAAAGATGATTCCATTGCCCGGATGTTAAGTGTACTAAATAATACCACATACAACACGGGCTTGGTTCTCCGTCGACATTCGCAGCAGAGACGCCTTTGAAACACCACCAGTTCCAGATATCCAAACGCTAGCCTATTATTACTCCGAAAGACCGAGAGTGGTATTAATCCGCCGATACTTCTCTTAACATCATGCCGGACATTTCCTTCAAAGCATCTCACCAATCTCGCAAGGCCTCATATAAATTTAAATCACGTGACCTTACCAACAACGCGCCGCTGTTCGACGGGGCAAGCTGGCCATTTTGAACGTCACAAATACATTCATCCCCAAAACATCATTCCAATTGTCGTTCACGCAGCAATTGCTATCTCCAGCACCTAGCCCGAGTCATAGTACCTCTGGTCAATGGCGTCTTAAACACCGTTATACCCAATCTTCGATCATCTCGTGCGCCGGTTTCGTATGGTACCTGTGTTTACTGACCTAGCTTAACATCCCTAACGAGCAGGACTCGAGCGCCCTACCACCACATCAATACCATAAACAATGAGATCATTTCTACTCCTCCCATTCACTTTAGCCCTCACCGAGGCCGCTCAAAGGCCGATAGGCAATGATTGGATTCTTCCCCGTGGTGTCAATCCGTCACGTATGTCCCTCCTACTGCAACCACACCCTTTACACTATAACTACCTATACCCACAAACATCTACAAACACCAACTAACGAACTTAATGTTTCTATATAAACAAACAGTAACCGACAAATACCGACCCGACACCTCCAACCACTTCACTTGCCTCTCCACTCCCAACAAGAAAATACACGCCAACCTCGTCAACGACGACTTTTGCGACTGCCCAGACGGCTCAGACGAACCCGGGACATCAGCCTGCTCCCACCTAAACCACTCCCTCAACCCCCTCCCCGGCTTCTACTGCGCCAACAAAGGCCATATCCCCGCATACATCCCCTTCAGCCGCATCAACGACGGCATATGCGACTACGATGTCTGTTGTGACGGGTCGGACGAGTGGATGGGCATAGGCGGAGTGAAATGTCCTGATAACTGCGAGAGTATCGGTCGTGAAGCACGGAAGGCGGCAGAAGAAGCACGGATACTGTACGAATCCGGTTTGAAGAATTATAAATCGTTAGTAGAACGGGCGGGGCTGTTGAGGAAGGAAGCGGAGGATAAAGTTGCCGCGTTGACCGGGGAAATCTCCCGCACGGAAATAGAAGTTGAGAAGAAGCGCGCGGAGTTGAAGGAGGCAGAGGAGGAGGAGAAGTTGAAGGTGTCGACTGATGGTTCGGGTGAGGGGAAACACGCCGGGTTGTTAAAGTTTGCGAAGGAGAGGATAGATGAATATAAGGAGACGTTGAGCGCGTTGCAGACTCAGAAGGAGACGTTAGAGTTTCAGCTCGAGAGTGCCGAGAAGATATTGAAGACGTTCAAGGAGGAGTATAACCCCAATTTTAACGATGAGGGGGTAAAGAGAGCTGTGAAGGCGTGGGAGGATTACCTCGCCATGAAACCGGTGGCGGATGAGAACGAGAATGATTTCAAAGCCGATGTTCAGACTTTAACTACAGAGGCGATCAATTGGGAAGAGTGGGAGCCTGAACCCATTCCATTCGTTGAAGATAGTAAGTTGCCCTTCAATACCCAAGTTCCACCAGAAAACCACCTATATTAATAAATATTTATAGTGTACGCCATCGAATCGCTCCTCCCACCCTTCCTCCGAACATGGGTCCACGCCCAGCTAAACTCCCTCCGCGACACTCTCGTTGAAAACGGACTCCTCGCCCACCGTAAACCCACAACCTCCACCTCCACCTCCCAAGGATCAACGCACACCTCCCCCCGCATCCAAAAACTAACAGACGACCTCTCCCGCTCCGAAGGCGACCTGACCACCAAAAAATCCCAGCTAGACACGCTAAACTCCGACCTCACTAAAGATTACGGCACCAACTCTGTTTTCTGGGCCCTCAAAGATATCTGCACGGAAGCCGAAAGCGGGGAATATACCTACTCCTACTGTCACATGGGTCGCGCTTCACAAAAGAACCGCGACGGTGGCTCGACACATTTAGGAGATTGGACCGGGTTTGAGAAACGGCTAGACGAGGAGATCGAGGAGGAGGTATTGGTGGTCAAGTTTGAGAGAGGCGCGAGATGTTGGAACGGACCAGAGAGGAGTGCATATGTTTATCTGAGGTGTGGGCCGGAGGAGAAGCTGCTGAGTGTCGCGGAGACTGAGAAGTGTGTTTACAAGTATGTTGCTGTTAGTCCCGCTGTTTGTGCGGGGGAGGGTGGAGAGGAGGTTAAGACGGAGAAGGTTGAGGAGTGGGGGTCGTAGGTTAAGAGGGGTATTGGGTAAGTGAGCAGCGGTATATATTATACACGGTAGAGTATAGCGTAGCACCAGAATTGAAAAATTGTAAATGTTTCTTATTCAAACCGCAGGGGGAAGTGTTTATATTCCGTCCATGCGCTTTTCCAAAGCTGGGGTTTATATTGTTACTTGATGTCTCGAAGAAGGTTATCTATAAACTGGAAAAGAACAGCAGCAATCAAAGACTAAAAAATAGAAAAAAGACGTCGCTAGCATGAGCGCTGGAATCCACCGCACAAAGTTGAAAAAAGAAAGGAGATTATAGATACACATGCATGCATTATTATAAGAAGGGAAAGGAAAGGAAAGATGCGGAAGAAGAGGGATAACAGCTAGCTGTAGCATTTTTTACAACGGTAGTGAAGGGAACAAGAATCATCTGAATCGTAAAAAAGAAAAAAGAAGAAATGAATATAAATGTGAGAGAGAACAATGTGATTCAGATAAATGTATACATCCAACTTTTCCACCAGTTAGAAATTTAAAGAAATGAAAAACCATCAACATTAAGAAAGTAATAGAATAATATACCATGAATTATAAAAAAACACCCGCTCACAAAGGCAAATGTCGTAGCTTTAAAAAAAAGAGAAGCGGCTTAATCTAACTCTCACCGAAAACACTACCGCTAGGCTGAGATTCAGCAGAGTTCTGGAATACGATCCCCGAGTCATTCTAAAACCCGCGCGCCCGATTCCTCCGCCGAATCTCATCTAGCAATTTCCCTACGGACGTCAAATTCTTCCTGATCAACCGCGTCCTCAACGCCCTAACCCTCCCCTTCTTCGCCTCCCATTCTTCGTGCCCTAGTTTCAGCACCCGTAACCAGGTCATAATCTCCTCTTCGTCGTCTTCTTGTAACCATGCTCCATCAGCTTCGATGTATGCGTACTTCTGCACTAATTCTCTCGTTGCTACTAAAGGAACACCCGCGATGACAGATGTGGCGATTGTGGAGGATGCGCGGTCTTCAAAGTATTTGTGGGTGGCAAAGGCGGGTAGGATGGCCATGGCGCGAGAGAGGAGCGAGAAGTAGGCGGGGAAGTCGTAGTGAGAGTGGAGGAAGATGTGGTTTTTGAGGGATTCCGGGATTGGGGGAGGCCAGTCGCCATAACCGGCGAGACGGAGGGTAGCGTTTGTGGATTGGATTAGTTCGAGGTGATCTGCCATGTGGTCGAAAATGGAGGTGTAATTGCGACGGAACGGTTCGTATTTACCCTATTCGTTATATCATATTAGCTATACGAAGCTTCCAAGTTTAAAATATTGCAAAAATAAACTTACGGGGATAGCAGCAAATGGCCCGGTGATATTGCTAAACATCTTCTCGTCGAATTGCTTCTCATCTTCGAAAATTGGAATGAAAGGTTCCATCATAAAGACACCTTTGTTACCAATTCCTAGCGGATCCCTCAGAATCGGCGCCATACTCCAGGTCGTCTCGATATTCTTCTCAACATATTCCGCCACGTGGGGACTGAGCGTCATAAAGGTAACCCTACCCCTATCGACCCACGGCATCAAATATCTCCTCCAGGGCGTATCTTTGGCCGTCCATTCTTCAGCCTCGTGTAGCAGACACACAATCTCTTTCGGCGCTCTATACCATTCCGGATCGAACACCCTCTTATCCTTGATACTGGTCCACTCGAAATCTCTCGAACAACTAGTGAGGATCATCACATCGGCCACAAAGTTCATCTCGCTCAGTCGTCTGGGATCGGAAACGTGGACTTTGGGTGCTGGATTCTGCTTGCTGAATCTCGACAGCCACGAGCTCTCTTGTGGGAGCTGATCGTCAAGGATCGGACGGACACCCAACCGCGTGCTGCCATACTCTGTCGCGAACAGCTCTAAGTGCTCCACCAAGCCCCCCTGGTTTGCGAAAGCATATAGAAGCGGCGTAACGACTTCGAAATGATATCGCGGGGTGTTGACCAGTGCGATTTTCAGACCCGGACCGGTGTGTTTGGGAGGTATCCAGTCGTCCAGGTTTGGATTGGATGTGTAGATTGTTTTGATTGTGTGCGGGGCGAAGATTAGCCAGGAGCCGATGAGGACGAAGGCGACGAGTATCAGCAGACGCTCGCGTCTGGGTACTCGCCGGGACATAATCATCTTTTCGAGTTTGAGGGAATCGATCGATATTGTGGGCGGCGAGTTCATCCGACGCGGTTTTTCTTCAATTCAATTATAATAAGGTTTTTATCCAGCCTCTCCTTTCCTAAACTTTTTTGGTGTGACACCCGACAAACTATTGCCGCCTGTTTTTGTCTTCGATTCTCCTTATCGTCAAATTAGAATAAAAGAAATAAAAGAAACTACTCTGTTCGTTAGGAATTATTGACTAAAGATAGGTATGGCACCAGTGCTGCTGCTGCTGCTGCTGCTTGAAAGCGAAATGAAGGTTGACAAAAAGGGAACGCAGGTAAGCTAAAAGGGCTAGCTGGCGCGATGTGTGTTGTTTGTGGGTTGGCGAGGTTCAGCATATGATGGTGGGATATTTCGGAGAGGAAAGGGAGCTTCTACGAGCACATTCGTCTCGCGATGCTATTCGCTCTTTTTCTGGAGTATCCGTTTGAGATTTCGATCCACCCGCCAGGTTTATTCTTCGTCTTCGTCTTCGTTATTGAAGGTATCTTTGTCGCAAAAGGAACAGAGTCGGGTGCGACCAACAGCGTATCGAAACGGTCCTTTTTGTAGGGTAGCACCGGGGGCACGGTTGAAAAAGGGAACGAAGGAGGGACGGGTGGATAGCGAGCAAGAGAATGCTTGGAATATGGTTTTGTTCCCTGTGGATTCCGGAGCGGGAAGGATGTGTTTTTTCGGGTCCCTGGAAGAAAACGAAGCGCGGCAATGGGGCCAGTTAGCATATTTCTGCGATCTAATTTGCGATCCAGTCGCGGAAGAAGGATCGAATTTGAAGAATCCCAGGTTCGAGTATGCTAGGATGAAGAAGGCATGCTTCGCTACTCTCCTAGCCACCGAGATATCGAGATGGCGACCTACCGAGTTGAAGAGAAGGACTGAGAAGGAGAGCGTTTATTGGTAGCTGGAGTGAAAGAGAGAGTGAGGATTAATGATGGTGACGGGTGAGGTTGTCGGTGAGGGCGACTGGATGATTTTTGGGAGGAGTTTGTTTAGTTGGAGATAGACGCCGGGACGGTTGGAAAAGGGAAGCTGACTAACAAGACAAAAGGAGAAAACACCAGTATATCACCGTCTGACCATCGCTACTTGTATACTCAGTTGGTAGGTTGCTGGTTATATTGTTCTTATTAATTAGGGGCCGATCGACCAGCAGGAAAGTTCCGTATTATCTATCTACTGGATTCTCACTATCAAAAGGGCAGAGGATCAAGGCTGAATTGGTTGTTATGAAACGTGCATGATACAGTCGATACGACCGACCGCCTTGGCAGCGGTGACCCCCATTCGCATTCGCATTCGCATACGAAGTAGATTAATTGACATTGATCAATATTTGAACTCCACTGGGTGAATAAACTCTAGATTATCCAGCCTCTAATGCCTTCTACAGAGGAGAACTTTGTACCCAAGTAATCAAGGTGCTCGGATACTACCCATGGTATGCAACGGGGCAGTTGAAAATTGTCCTAGCCGCTGCCGGTCCGCCGTTGGAATGCAGCGAAATGCGACCTCAACCTCAACCTGACCCAAAATTAAACAACAAAGTTGGGGGCGCTTGGAACCAAGGCCCCACATATGTCCACGCAATTCGAGACCATTTTCATCAAACCAGACGTCAAGCTTCGGCATGGCGGCTTAATTTAAGAAGTCAGAATTCTCCACTGTCATTGACAATGGTCAATGTCTGCAGTGTATATATCGATCTTAGACGAAGAAAGCTTTAGCAGATGACAAAGTGAGAGATCCTCGATTATATATATTGTAAAATCTTATCATATCATAATTCCGTCCAACGGGAAAATATATTCCCCGCAATCTGTATCTGATATGATAATAGCCAGCCATCCGCGAGTTGAATTCAGCCCTGCACTCCTTCGCGTGTGTCTCCACTCACGCCACTTTGTTCAACTGATTCGCTACAGCTTGCCAATTTGATCAATTGATTCGAACGCCCCTAGCTTTCAGCTCCTCCCAAATACGACCGCTTCGAATTCATTCCATCCCAGCCAAGCTACATTGGCTCTCTTCGCTGCCAAAATTGGCATACACCACGCAGGCTGGGAAGGTTCTCGGGACTCAAATTAACGTTGGGGTTGGGAGACGATTGCGCATATATCGAAAATTATGAATGTATTTTCACTAGAATAATTGCCATTATATAATGATGAGAGTGACAATTATAGTTTGATTATCATGATACTCATGCTGGCGATGAGAGTTCTCGTATTCCCAAAGAGGAAAGGAAGCAAAGAGGAGAATGCTGTTAACATATTGATAATTTGATTCCTTTCAAATCGGCCGTCGCAGCCGTGGTGCATTGTCAAAGCTCATACACGCTGCAAGTAGCTTGAATATTGTAGTTGAATTGATATAATCAAGCTCTGATTGAAGTATTCATCTGGAAACGGGCACTTTGGCGGAGTGGTTAACGCGCCAGCCTGCTAAGCTGGTACCTTCGGGTGCGTGAGTTCGAATCTCACAGGTGTCGATTTCTTTTTGTTTTATTTATTTATTTTTTTTTTGGTCTAACAATACTAGTCCCGGTCCCAGTAACAATGATATGCTACAATCGGTACTTAAAGAAACAGTGTTGAGGAACAAAAGTAACCAGCAAGTGAGCTGCCTATAAGGCAAAAGTATTTAGTCACAACGTATACGCTTGCCTGGAAAGTTTCGGATATAATCGTTGTGGTCTGTAACGCGGCCCAAGCGAGACACGGGGGCAGCAACCATGGCGTCGATATACATGACTTATATTTTATACCCGGCGAGATTCGGTCGGACTGTGTTTCAGCTGCTGTGTTTAGTGAATTTCATTCTAGGATTCTTTTATCTGGCTGGAACGGTAAGTATTAGCGAAAATGTGACCTATAAAATATCAAAATATTATTGTGGTAGGAAGAACAGGTATTTGAAAGTCATGGTCTATCTTGGCAATTTATTCTTATAAATTCCAGTTATCGGCGTGGAGATGCGCTAACGGATACATGATATCGCACATTTCGGCTGCATTTCCTTTCTCTCTCGGCTGCCGGATTATATAATCTTCCAACATCAACACAAAATATGCTTGGTCGGGTTTTCAAATCCGAGCAGGTTTGTCTCATAAATCAAATTCTCAACGCGAAGATGCAGGCACTCTCGTAAGCACTAGCTTAAGCCATCTGAATCCCAAGCTCTCTAACGTCGTCAAGAAGCTGGCTGCGTTGCCTCAGAAGCTCTTCCAGACGATGTGGTTGGAAGTTCGTTCTTCCAAGTCCTCCAATTGCAGCTGGCATTGGCTCTAACCGGGGAGGTGGAAGCACTTGGAATGAATCTGTTTCTCTTAGCCTATAGTAAAATGGTGACCACCACCTTGGTTTGGGCCATTTCAATCTATCATCCTCGTGCAAATTGATCCATTGCCGTATGTTAACTACCCTTAAGTCTCTGGACCCGACTGCTTCATAACACGACCCTGCAGGGTTAATGCTACCTGTGAACGCAGGAGTCGATCTTCAGCCTTCAATTCTAGGTGGAGCGGTTCTATATATTTTCAGGCTGATATCGGGTAGCACAGTTCTATCTGGGAATGAAATCATTATATCCCGAACTCCGGGCTGCACGTCTCTATTTCCGGTGGACAACAGGCTCGCCCGAAGGATAGAGTTTCTGGCCCGAAGGCTAGGGTTCAAAAGTGCGACAAATTTCGTAATCGGTCGTTGAGATATTGAATGCATCCCATTCTTTGGATGAACTAAAGAGAAGATATAGGGTAAAGTATGGAGATATCGCACGCTGCGAATCTTGGATCTAGGCGAGAGTTCGAACGGCTGCAGGTTTTACTCTTTGAGGCTGTCCGAAACTAGCATCGGGGTCGATTTCGGAGCGAAGGGAGAGCGATAAGTTAGCCGTGCTATCGGATGAAGAAAATTCGATTTCGGAGTCCATTTCATTCGATGAGCCGGGAGCGGTGCTTTGCGATGAGCTCGTGAAGCTAGCGTATTGAGTTATTGATATTAGGCTGGCGTAGGTTAGCAAGAAAAATACGTCGACGGCGCAGAACATGATGAAAACAATGAAAAGTCAAAACCTTAGAATATTCTTATCAGGGCTCAGATTCTCGAATTTTAAATTCAGGGGAAATCTGTATCGCCACAAATAAGCTTGTATCACGTACTTGCATATTATCGATTGATCCACGCAACCGCCATGGCTATACCGCATGGTTGTATGCTCGCTTATCGCAAGGTCGGGATAATAATGTGCTAGATTTCTAGAGAATAAGAGCAATTTAGTGCCGATACTGGAGTTTTCAGCTTTGCGATCTTCCCAAAAGTAATATATACCTCGAGTGTGATCAAACCTGCTCATCGACAACTTTTGAATTTGGATGCTATCCCGAACACACCTACAAACATAACACAAATTAGGTACTTACTTGCAGATAGACCCCTTGTCGTCAACCCTGCTATTTGCTCCCAAAGAAAAGCGGGATGTGCGATTCAAAATTGGTGTTAAGGTACATCAATTTACTCCCACAGCTAGAGTTAAAAGACTCAATTGATATATTAATAGCTACTTAAGTAAGTACACGTATTTCGCAAGGCGAAAGAATTCTCTATACGAACAATTTGTCACGAAACTTGATATCAGATTTAAGGTTTGAAAACAGAACGATCGAATTTATAAGCGAAAAGACGGTCAGCGTGTCTTATTCCCACTGCCCTATATGCCCATGATCCGATGGGAGGTTGTTTGGCGTAGATTTGCCCTCTTGGACCTCTTCTTCACCTGAGGACTTCTTTGTATCACAGTCGGAATCTAATAGCTACACCTTCATATAAGTAAGGAGTTTACTAATAAAACTTCAGAAATTCTACAATTTTTCGACAAGAACGGACCTAAATACATAGGCACCGGATCATAAGGACGTAGCAAGAATGTATCACACACCAGACTTTCCTGTAGACGCACCTGGGTCATCCGAAGTCTTATTTGCAGATGCATTTTGACCATCTAATTCCTTGCTAATCATCTTCTCGGCATCTGATTCCTTCGTAAGTATGTACGATCCTGTCTCCTCTTCCCATTCTTCATATTCTTTACCTGGCTTCAAGGCCAGCCGTCTTGATCGATCTCTTTAATGCAGTCGTCTTCTTGATAAAGCACCACATTCCATCCAGGGCCGGGATCTGGGGGGTGGTAAACTGTTTCCGATTCCGATGGAACAAATGGATACTAGGCAGCCCAGAACGAGGCACATTTACCGACAAGCTTTTTATCTAAGAGAAGTCCTTGGCCGCTAACTAGGGTAAAGTTTGTTTCAATGAAAATCTTTGCCGATTTCCCGCCAGGCTTTTGCTACGCACAAAAACGGAAGCGTAAAACTCAGAGAGGTTAATAGTTTCATATTTGCAGGGTCTCGAATGGTAGCTGTTTTGATTCCGTAGAGGGTTAGCTTTAGATGATCCTAAGTGAAAGGAGTAACTCTGAGTATCCAGTTTAAGGCTGTCACACATGGCATCCACGCTTTCGGTGTGGCTCGCTAAAAATTAATATATGTATCAATTTCTCTCATCCAAATGATTAATCAGACCAAACACCCTGACCTTGTACCAAATAATCAAAAGAATCCTAGCAACAAAGTATTTATTCCGGCTGTATTTGAGATATATTGCTCCAAAAAAAAGAACAAAAATAGAAAACCAATAGCTTCCGATCCCAAAGTATTACAACAACATTTACTTTCAACGAAACGCAAAATTGAAAGCTCACAGTTGAGTTTCTGTACATGGCGTCAGAGGCATATAAGTAAACCACGTAATCTCGAATCGTCTATGTTATTATTCTTGTAGACGACTGTAAGATTGAGATAATTCACTTCCTTTCCACCATGATTCTACCAGATACCTCTCCCAGCCAACATGGCTCGGTTCAAAGATTGCGATCACGAGAATTTCGACCTGGAATCAAAGTCAAGTTGAAACAGTTAGTCTAAAACACAATAACTGCTCGAGAGGGTCATCAGTCTTTACTAACTGATATAACCTGGGTATAGGTGCACTTTGACAGATAGTGACGGAAAGCTCAAACTTATTCTAGCCCTGTTCGTGTATTACAATTGCACAAAATGTGGAGACCGAATCCATAAATTACGAATACTAGGCGAAATCAACCGACTCAGACGGGATATCAACCGATATATCGCTGCGAGGAGCTGATGTACAAGGTCAACTCACTTTTACCACCGTTTCCATTGAAAATGCCTTTACAAGTTCTCTAGCCCGAGTATGTCCTTTCGATAAATATTCGACAAGGACAGTCAGACTCTGACATCTCTGAACAAATATCCTTGCTCCGGTCTCCTATTGATGGTGGTTATGAACAGAATGTTGTTTAGCAAGTCAAACGCGCCAAACCATGATACCCTTCGAATATATGTAACATAGAATATACGCGCTGTAGATATTTATGGAATTGAAACTGTATAGGATCTAAATGATTACAATTGATACAGTTTAGAAAAATAAATGGAATAAAATAATTTAAATACCAAGCTAAATGCCTTTCACGGCAAGTTTTGAAGTACTCCGATATCCAAATTTTAATGTTGAAGTCTTGCCATTTTAAGGTGAATGAATGACATATACCTGAAACACGGAGTATAAACGTTCAAAGCTCACTTCTATATCGTGCGATCGACATACACGTATACACCATATGATACACAGGTGTTTAGCCTCATCACTTAGCGGAGACAGGAGACGAGTTGAGTTAATTTTCTTCGTGTAAAGAAATAGATTGCGCGCGAAACTTCTTTGAAAACCCCTATCAGTTGAGTTGGCTAATTTATTTAACGAAAATCTCTATTTCACTCAAGTATCCTGAGCACGATGCAGCAAAGCTCTAAATTGAGAGACATAATTTCGAGCACATGGTTAGTGCGAACCCCATATTCTTACTTTATAAGGCTTCCGAAAAAACTCAGATTCAAGCCAGGGGCAAGCAACTAGAAACCGAACTTCAAATCAAAAGTTTCCGTTCGAGTCGCAAAATTGGCAACTAACTTGAGCTACTCTCCAAGCCTAGTGTGATAGGGTCCGTTCACCTAGAAATTTATTTAATATCACACTAGTCAAATGGTCTCAACATTTTCGTTTACGATCAAGAATGAGGGGCCGATTTTATTCGACGGCCTTGCTGGCCATGCTTTACGCTGCTCCTCAGACGATCAAAACACAGCGGAAAAACCTCCTATCAGCGAAGAGGCCGGTGAAGATGCCGTCGACATAAATAAAGAAAGATCCCAAACCTCTTCTGTTGCAGAGTCAGGTCGACGAAGCCGCAGCCATTGCCTCGGATATAACGAATGATTCTAGTGCTGCAGATGTTCAACAGGCTCTGGCAAATCTAACCAGCTCCCAAGTTTACTCACAGCAAATGGAGAAGGTCATTGCGACTGAAAACAACAAAGTTGCGGACAAAGTAGACAATTTCCATATGGAACCCCGATTCAGCGGACCTAGGGGCTCCCTTGAAGCGCATATGTCAGTAGCTCACGATCTTAAGGGTGAACTCGAGGGTGGAACTTCATGCCAAGAATATTACATGGAGTGGATGGACGAAGACCACCACGATGGCGTCTCACTCACACTGGGTGGAACATTTATGCTAGGTATACATGTCTACCTCTTCCGAGACCGGGATTGCAAGGAGAGAATCGATGAAGGAGCCGACTGGCTAGGACAGGAGTATAACTTTGCTCTAGGAGCCTCGGTCCCTTCTACTGTCAGTGGATTATTCTTACTGAAGACCAGTACTTTGGAACAGAGAAACTGCCCGATGGCACTTACTTGAAAAAGATTTATAAAGCCAGCGATATGGTAAGTGAGGGAAAGGCCCAATGATGCTTACGCCAAGTAAATATCAATCTACTCCAATTGGAGAGTTTTTTCTGTCTTAGCTTAAATTGCTCATTTTCAAGATTAATTATCAAAGATTTTAATAGTGCAGAATTGTAGCTTACAGTAAAAGATCCGATTCGTATATTCAGAAGAATAAAACGTGAAATTGAAAACTGCACGTCTATAACCCGAGCGGGAAGCTGAGTCGTTTAGATTTTATGAGGATCCTTTGAAGATCGCAATAGAGATCATGAAAAAGACCACAAACCTCTCAGACACCCATACAAATGGAGACTCAAGTCCTAACAGAATCAAATGTCCTCTCTTAAAAGTTGCAGTACCAGAAAGAAACATTGCCGCAATCACGACTTATCGGCGTCTCAAAAACTCAATTCCCAGCTCCCAAAGCAGAGATAAAAATGCAGTCAACTGTGCGACATATATTTCTGATAATACTGTTTATCCCAGATTCTACGGTGTCAAGCCTACTTCATCTTAGATTTTGTTTGGGGATGGCACAACGACACAGTAGGACAAGACCAAGGGTCATCGACTTGGACCATCCCGGAGAAGCCCGAGCTTCACCATACACAAGGAGGTGGGCAAAAGTACTCCTGTCACTCTCAAAGAAAAATACTCTTAAACTACGACGAGGAATGTGCCAGTTATTCTGCGGAATTATGCTGGTTTGTGCGTACGAAATGGACAAACTCATATTTGCACGATGTGGCAACTATGTCTGGATCTATGAGCCCGGCGATAAAGACGACTTAGGTGGTGGAGAGCCAGTTCTTTACCAATGGCCCAAGACGTTCGATTACACTTTCGAATTTTTCACAGACCCTCACTGCCTCACACCCATGCTGGACTTCAAAAACGAATCGACGAAATTCACGGTTGATACTGTTCGGGAGCATACGAAAAGTCTCCTAGTTGCACAATATTTGCAAGATTGCAAAATGCCTATCACCGGGTTTTGACGTGGGTCAAGGAAACAAAAGAAAGAAATCGAGCACTACCCTCACCACACGATAGCATGTCCGAACTCGGCTCACTGCACAGGTTCGCCTGACAAGCAGCCGGCGATTTTCTAATTTGTAGCTTCGTCGAGGAGGAAACCTCTCTTATGACCTCGTCAAGCTCATAGCGCACTCGTGTACGCTTCAGCACCCCTAACGGCACCCCTGAAGTCTACTTTCGAGCAGTTTTTTGGTTATCTTCCCAACACTATTTCCCCTTATTCTCTCGATATAATTTTCACGCGGCTTAGAATTCGCTAAATACGGAGTTTGAATGCGTGTCTTCGTTATATTTTCGCGTATCCTTACAAAACGCCCAAACATGCTCTTCACTCGTGGGTCCCACATTTTTAACGTTTCACAGATAGAGCAATATAAACCGGAGCTTTCAGAAAATAAATTTTCGTAGAATTTAGTTCAAATTCAGTCTTAACCTAAGCTAAGCCTCAGCGCCGTCCGTTTTGGCATTTTCCGGGCCCAAGCGAGCAGTCCAATTATCATAACCGCCGAGAAGTAAAGAGCTACAAAGTCTAAAACCACTAGATATTCATCATATTTCTATCGAGGAGGTTACCTAGCCTTCGCATTGTACTCATTCTCGGAGTTCTATTCGCCACAAGTATCCTGGCGGTTCCTGCACCAGAAGCTGATCCAGAGGCTGCCCCAAACCCAATTCCAGACCCACAGGCTAGATACAGAATCGACGATATCGATCCTGTCACAACCAGCGCTACCGCGGAGGATGAAGATGAGTACGGCAGCATGAAGTCATATGCAAACTCCACCTCAAATATGCTCACGGGATGCATTCAGCATTATAGCGATACAGCTAGACAAGCAGATATTGCAATTCATTTCAAAAGGGAGGATGTAGGAAGGTGTGTTCAGTGGATTGCAATTGGTAGATGTCCTATCAAGCAAAAGGATGTGAAATACGACACGGGAAGCAACAGCATCATGTACGCCACCAAGATCAGATTCAATCCAGATTCGATTCTTGATGCGAACGGTAACACCTGGGGTCGGGCCGTTCTCTTCTTTAGTGATAGGTACTGTAAGAGAATAATCGGCGTTCAACAGAGAGACTGGTCGGGTGTTATGGAGCGACCAGCAGTATTAAGCTTGCAGCAAGCAGACATTACAGGAGATCAAGGCGGAGCCAGTATCTATTTGCAGACTATCAGATTACCTCCTTTGTTTATATTATTATGATCATGGCTTAAACGATAGAACAACAATGGAAGCGAGCCCGGCCTGCTGTCTCAATTCTATTGAATATCCTTGGTGGTCGGTATTTATCATATTCTTTCTTTCTTTCTTTCTTTCTTTCTTTCTTTCTTTCTTTCTTTCTTTCTTTCTTTCTTTCTTTCTTTCTTTCTTTCCTTCTGTTTTCCCCATTGTTTTACAAACAGATTTCATGGAGTTTTATCGATTTCAACTAGTATATACCGAAAATCGTATGTCGTCCTCGAATTCAAAAATGCAATATGTCCGATGCTGAGAGCAAGTTACACAAATGTCCTGAGTTATGATGGCCACAGCAACTTATCGTGGGAAGAGATAACACACGGTTCCCGATCCCGAGATTCTACATAGTATATGACCTTCAAAATTCAGAAGGGATCTTGTAGATCTCTATCCCGTGAATCCCAACGCCCCTTGCAGTTTCATACCGTATACTGAAATGTTAAATTGCTGTAAAACAAAGTTATGCAGGGGAATCCACGATGCGGTGACCCAAATCGGGGCGATCCAGACCGTTATATGTGATATGCAAAACATTAGGCACAACATCCGGCGTAGTACCAACTCTTTAATTTTCTAGGAGAACTGTATGTAGCCACCCCCAACCTCCGAAGTTTCATAGTTACGGCACGGGGAAGAACCAAAAGCGTGCCGCACGTTGGGGTGTCACAAAACGTGGTGAAAGCTAAAGGCTTCTGATGCAGCTCATTGACTGGTCACGATATCCGGCCAGAGATATTTATCGGATATTCCGATATACTCTATGCTTAGTGTCTATAGTAAACGCAAGAAAAAGCTCGCATATTCCTTTGTACAATTTCATGCACCCATAAGTACCAGAATGCATATCAACTCAACCCCTGCAATTTACCTAGAAATCTCATCTATAAGCTCATGAATAACAATATCCAAATTTCATGAGAGAATATAATTTTATATATAGATGGCATAATCACCACTTCTAAAATAACTCTAAGATGAACCAACCTTATTTACAAATCGTTTACATCAATAGATAAGCCACCGCGATATCTTAGTACAACTTTCTCGAATATAGTTATATCACTAATTACTACTCCCATCAACTTACGAAATGCATTTCAAACCATTCATTATTACTTTCCTGTTCATAGGCACCATCTTAGCCCAATATGTTTGCAAGCCAGTTTGTTCTGAATGTTCTACCGTGGCAGCAACCAAGTCCGCTAGCTGTGTTAGCATCCTAGGTCAGTTGAGTGTGTACGGTAGGAAAATGAACTATTATCTAATATATACACCCTAATAGAGGCTATTGGACTTCCACGACCTGATTGTACTGTGACCATGACACTCGGAGCTGCCACCATCGCGGTAACGGAGACCACGGCGGTAACTACTTTCGTCACTCCTACAGTCACCTTCCTACAAACCAGGACATTTAGCAATACTTCTATTGCGACTCTCACGGAATCTATTACATCCACCGAAACTGGCTTTACATTCGAAGTCGCAACTCTTACTACAACGTTACCCACTCTAACAGTGTAAGTAATTAGCCAGAAAGGCTTCCACTTTATGAGTTTGAGCTAGGTCTAATGCTCTTGTAAGAACGGAACCTGCCATTACGGTTACCGCCACAGCGAGGAGAAAGTTAAAGGCCCGATATTACCCGAGACTTGATCCAGACTGTTCGTGTTTCTTCACCGAATCTCATACTGTGACCGTTACTCCTCCTCCAGGAGCCACTGCTACAGAGCTCGCGACAACGACGACCACAGAGTATAGTACTATTACGTACAACTCTACAGTTTCCACCACCATAGTAGCTACGACGAGTACGACAACTACAACCGGAAGTGAGTTCTCAAAATTTCAATTTTAATACAAAACCAAGTTAACAAGCATATGCGTTTTATAGATGGAACGGTCACATTTTTAACAACGGAAACTATATCTGCAATAGATATCGTAACTACCGCTCTAACTACAGTTACAATTCAATCTAGTAAGTGCAGCTTAATAATATAGAATAAATTAGTCACTGAATACTAACTTTTATACTAGCCGTTACCGCACCAGCCGTCCAGTTGTCTTCCCCAACGCCCGTCTTTGGCGACATTGTCAACGGCAGTCCATTCAACTATGACGACGTATGGGCACCCTTAACTCTCCCATTCCCAATAGTAATGTATAATGTCTCCAGCCGCAACATATACCTCTCCGTCAACGGATTCATATCCCTTGACGAAACTCCAGGCACTTCCTTCATCAACAGCGAACTCCCAGTCGCCGATAGCGTCTCCGGGGCTAATAGACTACCAAACACCTCCATCTGCGGTCTCTGGGATGATTTATACATCTACTTTGGTACACAGCAGGGAATATACTACCAGATTGATGGCGCCCCTGGATCCAGAAGCGTGTCGTTTGAGTTTTATACTAGTGCTTACCAGCGGAGTACTGAGTTTTATCATTTCCTTATGAGGTATGATGAAGCTACGCCGAATGTAATGACGTTTCGGTACTTCCAGGTCTTCAGTGGTGGGGCGTCTGCGACTATTGGAGCGCAATCTAGGTCGCAGAATTTATTCGTGGAGTGGAGCTTTGACACGGCTAATTCAGTTACGGATGGGCAAACGTTGGTTTTGAATACTATCATGAACACTATAGTGTCGGCTTAATCTTGAGTTAAACGGGCAGATGAGTTTCCAGATTCTTCGACATACTGTATTCTCTAACATTACAATCTTTATTAAATTATCAAAATAAGGATACAATTTATATTTTTGAAGGCAGAGCTAGTGCATTTGACTGAAAATTTTATGCATTGACCAAAAACACTTGAAGATAATATTTGAATCGAGGCGCTGATAGGTGGATAAATTTTTGGTAGCCACTTCACATATCGTTCTCGATTTGCTTTTAGTTGATATGCCACATGCCTTATGGTGAGGACCCACGGGTATGCAACACGCTTTGCTAGGTCGCGGTGATTGACTTTGGTGACGCAGAGTGGATGATCTTTGACATCTTTAACAGCCATTTGTCCCGCAGAGCATTTGATATTGACGGGACTCGGATTTGTTGTTGAAGCTGGTGCCGGCGCCGAGGCTTTCGAAGTTGGAGCGGGATGGGCAGCCACTAAGCTGATAACAAGGAGGAAAGACGTGAAAAGTTGGGTAGTGGAGAAACTTCATTTTTGAGTGTCTTTTTTGGCGTATGAGTGATCGTTATGACCTGGAATGTCGAGGTTATAATCTTGAGATTTTGGTTAGGAGGTATCTAAATTAAATTTATGGACCAGCCACAAGAATTGAAGATTTTTGAATTTTTCTTTCGATTATGTGATGTTTTGCGACGTTGTGATCCGAATTATTGTTCAAGCGAATTATTGTACAAGCTTCCATAGACCTTGCTTATATAATAATGTTTTATAGCTACAATGATTGAAATGCGATTAAAAATCATCAACAATTTCATACGCCTCATAATATCGATTTGCGTGATATAATACAGGCAACATTTACGTTTTCGCGATTTACATCATCTATGCGATAGATACTATGAAAATTGTTTCTAGAAGTATAGGTGATCAGGGAGCCTGTTTCAAGCTTCCCAAAAGTTCCATAAGATTCTAGTGACACATGGCGACCGCTCTCACTTAAAATATTCCTGATCTGTTACAAATCTAGGATTCATTCACCCTGTGAGACTGTGCTGTCGATATACATAGAAATAATCTAGATAGTTCTGGAGATTGAATATTTTCCCGAAGACCAGTATCATGGTATTAGGAGATACGCTGTAGCGTTTTGATTCACAGAACAAACAGTGCGGGTTCTGGCGCGGTGCCGCGGCTCGTAGTGATACTAGGCGTGTAGAGGATTAGAACCGCATAGTATGACGATCTCGGTTCCACGTTACAAATTTAAAGATCTGTTGGCAAAATGGTTGCCGTACTCTCGTTTCATTACGAACGACTATTCGCGTAGGAAAAGCTCATCATTACGAGTGTTCAGAACGTCACAAAACCTATTGCATATTGGCAACATTTTTTCTATGACAAGTCGTATTATTTTCGTCGATAGATACAAAGCTAGATCTAGTTCTCTATGTAGACCGACTGCTAGCGCTAATGACAAACTCTAGTAAAAAAAGTGGGAGATGTCACTGAGATTTTGGCTGCGGCTTCCATACCCACCCTCACCTAACCGACGGTATTGACCACAATCCACCCGTTTGCTAGTTTATTTGTCAGCAAATTTGAAGTTATATCAAGGATGGGGGGAGGGGGAGAGTATTACGGTTAACCCCAAGGCCAATCTGTGCGATATAACCACTAGTGTTCGTGACGTAGATTCTAATTTGGAGATTGCCGCTCGAATATTTCCACATTGCAGAAGAAATAGTGCTAGTGGCTTGAACGGAAAAATTCAAAGTACTCGCGAGAGCACCAGTTCGCCAGTCTCCATCAGGAGTCCAGTATCTTTCCGAGAGAATACCCACAGAAGACGGTGATCCTCAAGCGAGATAGCAAACATGATACTTGATTGTAAATATTTTTTATCATACACTTCACACCTTTATTTTGGAGGAAGAATCACTCTTTCGAAAGTCCCACTCGATGATCCAGGTAAGCATGCAGCGTTGATAGGAGATGTAGGCATGCCATTTCCAAAACCAGCAGCTCCATTGAAGTTTGTTTGCTCAAACAAGTTTCCGTTGTTCGGGTCTACCTTGAAGAACTTGATAGTGCTACCGGAATTTACGGAGTCAAATTTGTCTACAAACAAGTCAGTCCATACTCGGTTGTAGTCTAGTAATGAAGTCAGAGATACTGACATGGCATTGTGAATTTGTCAATATTTAAGTAATATAGCTTTCAAGACTGGATCTGAGCAACAGATTTGTAAGAATTAGTTGCATATAGGGTGCTGTTTGTGAAAGGAGTTTCGGATAGCTGATCTGACTTTGAATCTGAGGCAAAGATTGAGTTCGTGAGGGAAATGTGAGAATTCATAGTTTTTAATCGCTCTAAATCTGCTACACGAGTTTAAAAACTACTATGCCAACCTGATCACCTCCAATACCCGATAATTAGTATGTGAATATCGGCTCTTGCGCACAAAGATCCCCTAGTTTACTCTGTTAATTCAATGCAACCTAGCATCGGATAGAAGGCCATCTATTCTATTTAGATCTACTCATCGGCCTATCCATATACGCATGCATACTAATATCCTGCATCTAGCATCTAGACTTGGACATTTTTCTCAAGACATCCTGACCCGCTTCACAGCAATAGGTACAGAAAGGCATTTCAATTGTTCTAGAGACTACGAAGCGTATTGTCACCAAAGAGGGATGCTACTAAAGAAGGGAAGGTGCTTTCAATTCTTTTAAAGTCAAATTTACCCTATTCTACATTACTTACCGGACGGAATTTTCCCTGTAGAGACATTTGCATATCTGGATCTGTATAGTCCAAGAACTTGGCTATCATTTCAAAGCAACAAGCGTTGAAAATCCGTGCTAACATGTACCCCGAGCGTTACCCAAGTGTGAGTAGCATGCAACGATCGATCTAGCTAGATCTATAGATCTGGTCTAGGAAATGCTGCAATGCAACTGCTTGGCGCCCGATCTTGCAAGTTTAGCTTGCCGCACGAAGCCTGAACGCAACGCAGTCTAAAAATGCAACAGCAGCCGACGTAGAAGCCCCTCACTAGGATATTCTATGCGCCCAATCAGTCACTGGTCCATTTCTCTGTAAATAGCGATATTTGAATACTGCATTGTGAGACTGAGATATCGAAAATGATTCCAAATTCAATAAATACTGAAATTTTTTGATATGGAAGTTGACAACCCTAGGCATGGCTACCATTCTATCAGTACCCTATACAACCGTTGCCATGCTACCGTTGATACGAACCCTCACCAGACAATTCCCAGGTCCTATCGTCCCAAACCTCGCAGCGGAATAAATAACCAAGATCCGGACCTCATCGTCAGCCTGATACCGATATCCAGCATCGTGCAGTCCTACAACGGTCACTTTAGCCCGAATAAGAACCCCATACACTTTTTCACCCAGCAATTTAAGAACATCCGAATCGTCGTATCTTCGGGTGTATGTTCCATCCATTGTACCGCTGGGTATATATGATTTTTAAAACCTATCGCCGGACGTATCAGAATCTCATGACACGTCGGCTGTCTCATTGGCGAGATAAATAGCGGATCATCTAGGATTTTGGAGCGTGAGATATCACAGCTCAGCTTTGGCGGTATAGGATATTCCAATTCCGTGAAATGAATGCTGGCGATTTTGTCATCCTTTAGAGTGCACTCTAGGAGCTGTCGCCTTCCAACAGCGCATGGACCGATTCGCGTTGCGCGTTGGGAAATATTATGTAACACTCGAGAATGAAGGAATAGGTTTCGGTGAGGATGGTCTGCCAGAGCTTGCAGACGAGACTGGCACGAATTTGGCCGTGGATGACTAGGTAGGATAGGATCTTTGTGTGAAGTTCCGTTGGGAGTCTCATTATTGGAGGGGCCGCGCCATACCCATTGTTATAGGATATGAAGGAAAGAGAAAGGATTCATAGTTCGGCTACATCTAAATGGTTACTTATGCATCTTGACAGCAACAGAGACGCACATTCTGACTGAGTCCACAATATCCGCTCCGCGATCCATGTCACCACGCTGATTGTAGGACATTGATTAAGATTGGATTGAGAGCCCGACGTCGCCTCAATGCCTCAGTGCGGTCTAGGAGCGCCGCTATATCACGTTATCAAGAAAATGTTTGTTTGATTACATAATTCTTTATCACGTGATGTGCCACAAACACTCGCTGGATGACCTCGGCACGTTTGGAACGATGACAGCCTCAACAAATTTCAACGGCTCCCCGAGCGACACCGCCCAGCTCTCCACTAGCTTCTTCTTCAATTCTCTCTATCTTCGACTTCTAATTCTGATTGTAATTCTAGCCAGTGGTCAGCATTTTGGTATCCATCAACAATGGAGAAAGATACAATCACGCTGCGTCTGCAGCCTCGAGGTCAGTTAACACTTATCATCCTTACACACCTCGAAACTGCGACAGCAGCTAATTGTATAAACAGGCAAGCCCCTCGCCAACCTCCCCGCTGAACTTCCCATCAGTGCCAATGCCTCTACAGAAGAGCTCTACAAAGCCGTCGCCAAGCTCACAAAATCTCCTACCACCCGCCTTCGTATCACTAAATCCGACAGCTCCTACCTCCGTCCTTCCCGCGAAACCACAATCACAGCCTCTTCAATCTACGATGAATCCCAACTCTTCATCAAAGACCTCGGCGTGCAAATCGACTGGCAAACCGTCTTCCTCATCGAATATTTCGGCCCCTTGGTGATTCACCCCTTCTTCCTCTTCTTCCGTAATCAAATCTACTCGGTCTACTTCCCAATGTTCCAATGGAGTCCACAACCCCGCACCACGCCCATCACCAACACGCAATACATACTCTGCGCCATGATCATCCTCCACTTTATAAAACGCGAACTGGAAACCCTCTTTGTCCACCGTTTCTCCGCTGCCACGATGCCCGTTAGCTCGTTGATACGGAATTCGCTGTATTACTGGACCGAGGGCGGCTTATTTCTAGCTTACTTTCTCTACCTCCCAACCAAAGCCGAGACACCAGATTATCTTCTCTACCCCTCTCTAGCGATCTGGATATTCGCACAGCTATCGAATGCGAAGACACATTTGACGTTGAGGGATTTGAGACGGCCGGGGTCTGCTGATAGGGGTATTCCCGTCGGCTATGGCTTCTCGCTTGTGACTTGTCCGAATTACATGTTCGAGGTGCTCGGATGGTTCGCTGTTGTGATGATTTCGGGGTGGAAGATTTCCGCTGTAGTGTTTTGGTTGAGTGGGTTGTATATCCAGCATAAATGGGCCGGACAGAAGGAGAGGAGGTATAGGAAGGAGTTTGGGGATAGGTATAAGAAGAAGAGAGCTGTTATTATTCCATACTTGTTGTAGAATGGATGATACTAGTTGGGCGGACCTCACGGGCTTCTAATTCGTGGACTGACGATCGGTAAGGAAATAATCAGGCGGTGATGATATATTCAAGGATTTTATTTTTATACGAAAAGCAAGGCATATCATGTTTATTGGTAAGGAAATATATCATCTTAATATATCTATAGTACTAGTAATCATTTAATTGATTTTAATTCGACGAAATATTGATTTTTGCATTTTTCAGCTGTTATTTTTATGTTCACCAAGGGTATATATATATTCAAACCCACCCTCTGATCATACTCGCAATCTCATGTCCAACGGAATATCGATCAAATAGTATTTATTTATACAGATAATAAGAATAGGAAAGGAAAGAGCAAAAAGCCTCCAGAGTTCTCTTCTCGCTCCAGAAAAGATGCGACCAAATCGAATGAAACCAACACCGGAACCATAGAAACCCACAATCCCAGCCATGGGTATAACCTTCATACAAACTTTGATCTAAATATATTCATCTTCCCCAAGGCCGCTGAAATTGTCTCGCAAATCAGAAATATTGATCTTTTCATCCGTCAACGGTAGAAACAGGTCAAGCCATACGGCAGGCATATGACCTCAAATAAGTGTCTCGTAAACCAGACCCCCTCCGGCAAAAAAACCCCAGCCCAATCGAAATCTCATGGCGAAAAAGTCGTACAGTTCTAAAATATTTTTTCCTTCTTTTTTCGTTTTCTTCTCCCCTCGTATAATGATATATCAGGGTATCTTCTTTTTTTGTAGTAAAACTAGGTAATAAAATATTCAGTAATCGTAACGTCAACCGTAGAATGTAAAGAAACTAGAACAGATGAGAAGAGAAGAGAAGCCAAGAAGAGCAAAAGAGAAGAGAAGCCAAGAAGAGCAAAAGAGAAGAGAATCGAAAAAGAAGAGGGGATCCAAAACGAAACGATTAATAAAAAAGAGGAAAGCTAAAAAAGAAGCCAAGAAGAGAAAAAGAGAAGAGAATCGAAAAAGAAGAAGGGATCCAAAACGAAACGAGTAATAAAAAAGAGGAAAGCAAAAAAAAAAAAGAAGAGGATAAAAAACAAAAAAAGAAAAAAAAAAAGGAAAAGAAAAAAAAAAAAAAAAAAGGGGGGGAGGCATATGCATATGGAACAAATATATGGAACGATATAAAAGCGAAACCGCCCGGGATGCTTCTGCCGAATCGAAATGCACTTTTGTGGTCAAAACCGAAAACAATATGAGTGATCTTGCAAGCTGCTAGTAGAACATAACATCAACGAACCATTACCAATAAAACATTCAAATAAATGAAGATTGTGTAAAAACGCGTCCTATCGTGACATTCGTAATATCAGGGGTTCGTATTCAGCCTCAAGCCGAAGGAGGGTCGGCTACAATGACTCCACAGTACAGTGTACCCAAACAATGGAAAGCCTCCAGAAGGGTTATATGAGTATTCGTCTCTTATATAATAAGAACGTTCAACTATTATCGGCATCATCAGGATTGATTTCCATAGGATAACCACCCGTCATCTCTCCAAAGTTCATCAGCGTAGCAGACAGGGCCTCAGGATTCATATGCTCAGAAAACGCATAAACCTCGGATTGGTCTCCCAGAGTGCTAAGAAGTCCAGAGCCTGGATAAAAATCTCGTGAGCGGGTGGTACTAGGCGAAAGCGCTTGGTAGATACTACCCCCGTGGCTGCTGTGGGGATACACCGACCCTCCTTGTCCCTGATGGTCCGGGGCAACTTGTAACTGCATTGACCGGTCCGAGTCGTTCATCTGCATACTTGATTCAAAGCGTTGGCCGTGTGAGGTTATTGTGGATGTAGATACAGAGTATTCCGTGTGTTCCGGGCGGTTGATTGCTCTGCTGCGGGTCAGATGGGGTTGGTTGAGGCTTTGAAGTTTTTCAATGAGGTATCTTCTGAACTCGGGGTTTTCGCATCGTTGGATAGTAGTTACACAGAGGGTGTTGAAGTCTTGAGGGCCGTGATCAGACTTTCCAGCATGGAGCAAAGCGTGAATGGTGGGACGAGAATTTGGAACTATAAAACACGGTCAGTAAACTAGCGTGGGTTCAGCTGGTGGTTTAAGCTTACTGTGAGATGGGACAGGCTTCCCAGGATACAAATTCATGAAATTTCTCTCCCAGTTATTTTGACCTTTCGTTTTGCCATTGTAGTGCTCATCATCATGAACACCGAGTTCAAAGCCCCCGTCTGGCTTGAAATTTCGCTTATTAACCCTTCGTCGCTTACCGCTTTTGGTGCTTGAAGGAGGCATGACAGCGTGTCCAGCAGCATCGGCGTGTCCAGAGAGAAGGTCATCCTTCTCCTCAGTTGACCCAAGTTGATCATGATAATCCATAGCTTTTCCTAGCTGTTTTTGATATTTTTTCTCTTTTTCACTAGAATATATCGATTCCTGGGTTAGTCCATAGTTTGCGGAGGGTAGTGCAGCAGTTATACTAACCGGATCTTTGTAGGATACTTTTCCGCCACATCCCGAAGCGCATAGTTAAGTATCGGGTCATCTTGGAAAGCATATGTCGCGTATCTCTTGGGAAGATCAGTGTCGGCACAATGGTCCATCGACCTCGTACCAACTTCCTTGCCCTTGTCGTTCTTTGGGGGCGAATATGGCTCGTAATTGAAGTAATGATAAAACGGGTGTTCCGGGGGAAGGTCACGGAAACTATATGGATCTGGAGAGCGTGAGGCTTTCCTCTTGTGATTGTCAAGCTCTGAAAACCCAGCGGTAGCACTAGCACTCGGTTTTGAATCCGGAGTTATCACAGCGGATGGCAACAGACTTTGATTTCCACTGTCAGGAAACGTGGGGTCCCCAATACTAGGCGGGCGAGCAGGTTGGCCTTGGAACTGCGGGGGGAAGAAGCCAGAAATCGAGCCATCATCTGTTGCCAACCCTGCACTCGCACCGCCCTCCAGAGCAGCTGCACTACTAAAAATCCCATCATAATCGTATAAAGGATCAGAAAATATGTCCTCTCGTAGAGAAGTATCTGTTGAGACAGCGGGCGGCGTTTCAACATTGGCGACTAGGTTATACGGAGCGCCATGAGCCTTCGTATTCCCTTTTCGCCTTATCGATTGCTGGGCTGTATTTTGAGGTTTTATATGTAAATCTTTATTGGCACGATTGTGCCCAGGATTTCGGGGAGGTAGCGGTGCTTGAGAACTGTGCGCAGCAGATGACCTATACAGCAAGAATTATATTTCAGCAAAGTCCTTTAATTATTCCAAAAATAAGCTTCCCGCGATTATTCTACTCAATGCATTACTCACCAATCCATCCTGAGTTGCTAATCAATAGACGAGGAATAGGCTTGAATAATTCGATAAAAGAGAGCGAGGGAATTCAAGACGAATTGAAATTGATTAGCTATTAGGGAGCAAGGCTAATAGGTCTCGAGACCCAGATCCACGGGGTACACAGGCCAAGTAATTTGAAAATTTAGTAAGGGATTTATAGGTATCCAAACACGAAGAGAAGATCCTGCAGGGAATAAAATAGGAATGGTGAAAGTGATATAGCCTAGGGAAGAGAAAGTGACGAAGCTAAACTGGTTTTCAAGCAAATCAGAGCTTCCAGTTGCGACTTTTCTATATTTATGGCTACCCGCACCCGCAAAGAGTGAATCACAAGATAGAAATCACAGGAGTATCGCGGAGAGTAGTTGCCTCGTTTCCGCCTCAGGAATAAGATATCGCGGAAAAGTCAGGAATTGTGCTATATAAGAATGCGACAACCCCGCTTTCTTAAATGCATTCCTCCAAATTACGCTTTTCTTCTTTCCTGGACTTCTCAAGTAAATCCGAGGGTTTAATATTCCGCCTACCCTATGTGTTGGGTGCGCGAACAGGAGGATGGAGAGAAGGAAAAAGGGACTGCGAGGCGGATCCAATTCCTGCGAGCGCCTGTCCTTTTGAGTCTATAAGGAAAGGACATCTCGGGCAGCTTCACTTCCCAACTGGTCTCCAGTGACCAATTGAGCTCCGCGCTGCGCCAAATTCGCAGTTCCTCGCGTTTTTTCGAACGCGGTTGGGAACTGGTCGTCGACAGCCACTTGTTTCCCACCTATCTAGTCCGGGATACGCGGTTCCTCTGCTGACTCGAATGTGCGCCGGGTCGCGGTCCAGCCCCCTCCTTGTTGCATTGCAGCTGTACCATGATCGATTGACCTCGAGAAAGCTCGAAAAAATTGCATTGCTAGCAGGAAGAGGTGGAAAAACAAAAGTGAGGTTGGTTTTATAGTGTGATCGGTGTTAAAAGAACTGATGGAAACGATTGTTCCTTTTAGGGGCTATAGTAAACGGAATCCCTTCGAGGATATATCGTCCTGCTAGGTAGTCCAAACAACTCATTCCGACTCCTCCCGGCAAAGAACTCTTTCTGATCTGGCTCGCGTTCTCTCCGAAAAATGCAAGTCATGCAAGCTGTCGTGGTCGGTTCATATGCATCGATCGATTAATTTATTAGTCAATCAGTGTTACAGATTCTGAGTTCCCAAGCTATCTGCTTGAGGGTACCTGACTGGTACCAGCCCAGTTATACGGGTACATCTTACGAGCTCAAAAAAATCAGCCATCGTGTTCTCACACGGGGGCCTGAATAGCAGTTACCATGCAACCATGTAAATTGCATTCCGAGAACACGCAATGTATAAACGTATCTTTATGTCTTGTCAAAGCTCGAGGCAAAGATAAGAGATAAAAGCGAAAAACAAGCGACGTCATTTACATACTGAAATCCGATAGGCCTGGTTCGCGACCAGTTCATTAAGCTGCCACCAACCTTGTTGCAGAACAGGCTCGCCTCGGTTGTCCGATCCTTATCACCCTCGTCATTTTTTCCGTTTGGAAATCCGATTTCGAAGGCCAGGCGAGTTTTTTTGGAGGAATTAATCCCTGGTTCTGTTGTATTGGCCCGGACTGCCGTCTGAATGGGCCGGCATCTCGCAAGAAATCGATGTCGCACACACCAAAAATCAGAGGGAAGGCCACATGGCCCACATGCTACCGCACACCTCTGTTACATCCAAACGCAATACCCACCCAAGGCTCTGTGACTTTGGAGGAAAAACAATAAAAAACCTCTGAATGAAACCTTAACGGTCGTCTTTCCTTCTCGACCCATGCTCGCTGCCGGCATTTGTTCCTTGATTCAACTCAGTAATTGCTAACCTTCGGTCGGACTATTTATCATATGGTCGTTCGAAATCCTCTGGTGGGTCAATCATACTCCGATTGCAGTTAGAAGTAGTATCAAGGAAGCCATCAATTTCACATCGGCAGAATGGACGAATCAAGTTTAAGTTCGCAAGCTCGTTCGAAAATCTCACGCCTACAACCGTCACATTTGAGAATTCCTCGGTGTTAAAAAGAGAAAATGACCGGTTCCACGACTGAAACAACCGTCCATCCGATCCAACGACCGACAGTGGACTCTGACTACAACGTCGACGTCGTGTCCACAGCTTGATTACTGTTGCACCGGTAACATGACCGGATCAAGCACTCCGTAGCTAGACCTTTTCCGGAGACGGTATAACTCGATTTTATTAGAAAAAGTTGTATATTAAACCTTTCCGTCTGCCTCCGGTCTCTCCCGTTCTCTTTCATTCTTTATTTCCTTTATCCTCTCTTTTTTATTCTATCACGATGCACACTAGCTTAGAACCACATCGGCGGCGACGACAACCTAACCGCAAACCCGAATATATTAAATAATGGAAAGCACACGGCCAACTCGAACGCAATCCCAGCCTGGGGATAAGATCATCCGGTTTACAAATTGTCTCACACCCATTGACAACAATTTACTCCCTAGTACCATCTACGTGAACTCCACTACGGGCCTTATAATATCTCCGCAAGATCTCTTCTATGACTCCAAACTCTCCGCAAGCTCCACAATAGATCTTGGTGGTCGTATCCTTGTACCGGGGTTTATAGACGTTCAAATAAACGGAGCCTACGGGTTTGACTTTAGCGATGCGTCAAAGGACGACGATGCATATGCAGCCGGCCTACGGGACGTCAATCAACGCCTTGTTAGCACCGGCGTGACAAGTTATTGTCCCACAATTACCAGTCAGAAGAATGCGGTATACAAAATGGTATGCTCGCGTCCCGAGATCCTATATATCTCAAAAATTTCAGAACAGCCGCTGATATATTCGATCCAATAGGCTTTACCACACTTAGGACCATCAAAACGTGACGCCTCTCTAGGCTGCAGCTCCTTGGGTGGACATGTCGAAGGTCCATTCCTCAACCCAGAACGAAATGGCATCCACCCGCTCCACGTTCTCCAAACACCAAAAGACGGCCTGCGATCCCTCGAAACCGTCTACGGCAAAGACAATATGAACCAAAATATCAAAATGATAACCCTTGCGCCGGAACTCCTCCCTCCAGCTGTACTCCCATCATTATCTTCAATTCTTGCCTCGAAAAACATTATACTCTCAGCAGGCCACTCCACCGCGACATTCTCGCAACTCGTCTCCTCAAATATAAACATGGTCACACACCTTTTCAACGCTATGCACCAACCGCACCAGCGCGAACCAGGGATCCCCGGCGCCGTCCTTGCGGATGTCTCTAAGCCACGCTATTTCGGCATCATTGCGGACGGAGTGCACGTCCACCCCGCGAATATCAGGTGGGCCTGGCAATCCAACCCCACGGGACTATGCCTTGTCACAGACGCCATGTCCCTTCTTGGCTTACCGGACGGGGAATACGAATGGGGCAACGGCGAGAGTATCATAAAGACAGGCGGGGTGTTAACGTTGAAAGGAACGAACAAGATCGCAGGCAGCTGCGTGACGCTCGCGGAGTGTTTGAACAATTTTATGAGATTTACAGGGATTGGAATCGCGGAGGCAGTGAAGACCGTAACGGCGACCCCGGCGAGAATGTTAGGATTGGAAGGAGTGAAGGGTGGCCTTGGGGTGGGTGCTGATGCGGATTTATGCGTGTTGGATATGCGGAGTGATGGGTCAGTTGTCGTGGACGAGGTTTGGAAATTTGGAAAGAAGGTATGGGAGAAGGAGATGGCTAGGGCGAGGAGGCCTGGTGTGGTGGAGCTCAGCAGGTTGTGATTCAGCTTGACGGCGGGTGGAACTGGTTTTGAATGATCTTTGCGGTGACTCAGGAAGTGGACTCCGCGGCAGAATATGCAAGGTTCGCAGTGGCAGCTACTGTTCTTTCAAAAGTGATTCGTTTACATTATAACGATTTACGACATATTGCTTTTTAAATAAAAGTTCGCGGAATGTTTAAGAATAGGAGATGCATGAATGATGATCTTTACGAGGATACCTTGATAGATTGATTACGTCAAGATACTTGGCAAAAGAAAATATAAATATAAATATAAATGTCTTTTTTATATGCCCACTTTTCTAGCGGATCTCGTAACCGGTAAAGTAAGGGGACACCGCATAGTACTCAAATTATATATATTGCATATAAATATACAACTCGTGGCTCCACAATTTCTAGCAAATTATCATGTTGTGCAACCATACCTCCATCCTCATTTTCTCAGCCTTCTGTTATATGCTACGTACGCTAGAGTAGGATCTGAGTAAACAGGACTTTGGAAACAGTACCGTCTGCTCAGAGACTTCGACAAGTACGAGCTGATGTGTCGAAAATCAAGGGACACGGTATTAATACTCTCGCGATTGGTGATTTTAATAGTGGTGTCCTGCCGCAAAAGGTATGCTACCAAGGCTCAAATGCAAGACGGTGATTATCCGCCATCGAATGGAATCGCTAAACCATCCAACCGGCAGAGGCCGGTAAACCTCTTGATGCGGATCCTTCGGAAGCCCGAGAAATCCTTGAAGCGAAGGCATGGCCGCCTCCCGGCCGCGAACTGCGACCAGGAAACTCGTGTGTTTGGTATGAAGGCGGGTATGCGAAATGCAAAAGTTCCTTTGACCTAGCCAGCCTTCACAATCTTGGGGAATTTTTTTGTTTCCGGTTTAGATTTCAAGACTGATCGAAATGAAAAAATATATATCAAAAGAGCTTGGCTCGCGAATGATTGAGAAGGCCGAAGCAAGAAGCCGTGCTGCGTCCGTCTGCACCCCACCAGCGAGAAGATGTTGTTGTGTTGCATCATATACCTAGTCTAGGACTAGTTGCATCAAAGGGTTACAACAGCCCCATCTAGCGAGGTTCTTTCTCGACCTTTCTTATTGGTCAGCCCCCTCGAAGGGGGGTTGGTTGAACGGGTTTACAGGGTTCCACAGTAGTTACCCGCTGGGTCGAGTGGAGTCGGCTCTGGATATCTCGGAAGCTTTGAATGCTCCGTCGGATTCAGCGACGATTCTACTCCAAAATACACTTGGGCGACGACTTTTTAAAACCCCCTTATCATCAAAATGGGCCAAGTTTAGTGTTTTCGTACTAAATTGAATGTTTGGGAACAAGATTTCGATTCTAGAATCATCGCTTTCTAGATATCTGTGAGGTCAGACCACTGCTGCCTTTTAAACACGCCAAAGCAACGATCGACAGATTTTAATACACTCTCGTCCTTGATCGGATTGGTTCTCACCCTTCCCCAGTTTTAGCACGCTGCATGAACGAACGAACGAACACACAAGCTCGAGCTGAAAATGCCCCAAGGGGCGTCGGGCTTGCGAACCTCGTGCTCTAAGAAATACAATTGTGGATAACCTTTTTTTTGCCTTTGTTGGTGTTGTTCGGAACGAAATTCCAAAATGAATATCCTGAATTTTCTAGCTTGTGGGGCCTTTTGTTGCTTCTGCGCAATCGCAATGCGCCGGACTTTCAAAGCTTTGGTCTTTGGAGCCTCAATCAACCGAATCAGAATCTTGTCTTTAGCGCCCGAAGGAGGTCTTTGCATCGTTTCTTTGTTGTAACATTCCAGTAAGGTCATCCAAAGAAGCTTGACCCAATAAACGATTCTGGTTGCGGCAGGTGCAATGAGCGGTTTAATGGGGTAGTTCGGGTGTTGAATGGCTCTTTCGTCTGGGGGACCGCTTGTTTCTCAAGATCAGTTGACGGTACGGCTTTAGCTCCGTCGGGATTAGCTCATTCGCAATTGGGTGGTCTAGCCAAGGATGGTAAAAGGTCCAAAAGAAAAACACTAGTCGATTCGTGATATAATAGGCTTTAAAGCTTTCGAGAAAGAAAAAGGAAGACAAGAAAACACCAATCCAGATTCAAAATACAAGTCACTCTGCTTTGACTGGTTTGCAGCTTGTTGAGAGGCTGCATGCGGAGATCCTGTGAGCGGTACCAAGGCAGTGACAGCTTAGGGCAGATCGCAAGCGCTCAGGCGCAATATCCTTGAGCTGTTCTCTCGTTACGACGTCTTTCGCTGACATGTAGGGTTTGATATTTTGAAAAATCAAGAAATCCAGTTTGCATCGCCAGTAGCAAGCTAAGGAATGTGTTAGGCGAACCGTGCAGATATCCCACCAAATATCAGAGCGGGAGGGGTATCCATGCAATCACAGGGAGTTGAAGGAGAATAAGCCACGCAGCTCTTTTCCCTCAGCTTCTGGTAAAAGTTTTGGTGGAGACTCGGATCGGAATTGACTTTGGAAAGCTAATAAAAGACTTGAGGTAGCCACCAAGATCCCGCACTTCCACTGCGATTCTGTTTTCACACAGAACTTTTGTTTCGAAAATATACGACAAATTTCCCCATACACTGGAGTTTTTTTACAATAAAAATTCTTGATACGCATACGCAAATAGCAAATAATCGTCAAATAACCTGGGTTAATTGACCTCCTTCTGCCAACAGCCGGAGTATCCCATTTTACCCCCCGGTGTGGATTCGCCTCAGGCAAATACGTATTCTTTCTATTTACCGCTAAAACTCAACTTGCAATTGCAATATTTATTACTTTGAGGTTCGCGAACTGACGCCGTCTGTGCCTGGCATCGTCGTCCACCGTATTCTGAGGATCAGCAAAACCCGGCTGTGTCTACTCTGGCAGCGGTCTCGATCGACGTGTTTTTGTCTTTGCCAGCTGGATCTTTTTCAGGAGGCGAAGACAACCTGACAGCACTGTTGATTTTTGGATCTTGAGTTGATCGTTGAGCGGGGTACCAAACACAACTATGTCATTTGATTTTGGTCAATATAACTTGGTGGTCCAGACTCTAACAAATCACAAAGACCAGCGTGGATATTCCACCTCGCCGGTCTAGAATATAGCTCTTTTCCATCGTTGGAATTTCCCCCCTTTTCCCCAATAGCTTTGTTACTTTTTTCTGTCGTTCCGACATCTCGAGTCGACTCATTCGAAGACTGAGGGGCTGGAGACAAAAATATCACGCAACAACGCACTTTTTACAACAAGGTGACCTGGTGTCCGATATATATCAGTCATTGATATATCTCTGGGCTCCCCCCCACCTCAAAACGAGCCTCCCTTGCCTTAAATAACTAGAAAAACATCGTTATAAGATGGCAGTTACGGCATTGCAGATGCCCTCTTTTGCCCAAGATATCTTCATGTCGCACCCTCGACCATTCATAAAGCCTCAGCAGGCTAAGCCAAAGCTGGCTATCCCTCCCGCAAATACCATGAAAAGATTACTGGAATCAAAGGACGCCGATGTCCTCAACAAGTCTACACCTTCTCCCACATTCCTTGCAACACCCAAGAGACGGAGAAAATCAGTGTCCGGTAAGGGATCATTTGCTTTGGAGATCTTCCGAATCATCTGAAAGGGTCTTTATCCCCACCCTTCCTGAGTACTAAACGATACTTTCATACTAGAATCTAATGCGACAGAGTTACCCACCAAACGGAGACGGGTCGGCAAGGATCCCAAACCGGGTCAATCGCCGGAAAAATCAGCGGAAGAAGAGTGCACCCAACGAGAATCTTACCCGGATCCTCGATGGATGAACGAGCCCCGAAAATACCTTCACCTTAGAGACCATAGATATAAGTATATCTCGAAGATCACGTAAGTGCATTGCCGATAATATTTCATTGTCACATCCCAGCCATCATTTTGGGATGTCATCCTCACCCAACCTTTACATTTTAGGAATAAACTTCTCGACGACGAGGTTTGGAATAAGCCGGCAAGGGAATATCAAGAAATGATGCAAAAGAAAACTGGAACTTGGATGTCGTTAAATCAGCATCTCTATCCAAAGAATAAGGATTCTTTTCCACCTTCGGGTTAGATCGAATATCGGTTGCGAAGTGTTTCCCCCCCATTGGTATGTATGAAACTGATTGGTTTTCCCCGTTCTCAACGGGGGTTTTTTTTTCTGTAGTCAATCCTTTGGAACCTGTTTTGGGTTTGATCTTGAAACATGGCGCCCCGGCACCCGAGGACCAAAGCCAGGAACCCAGTATCGCAGGTTGCTTCCTACGGCTTGTCAAAAGTTTACCAGGTAATGAATCTCTTGCTCGCCTCATCGACCAGGAACTGGTCGAGATACTTGCTTCACGGGAAAGGACTGGACCCGAAGAAACTGCTCAGCAAGCATCACCAGTGATCTCTGCGATGATCAACAACCTTGATAGATTGAAATCACCACATACCCTCGAGCCTGGTTCTCCTGTCTCTGCTTTGGATGCAAATAACAACAATGGACCTTCCTCGCAAAAGCCCTCACCACCAACATCGCCAAGTGCTACTAGGACACTTCCTCAGGATGCAAAGGTAGTTTTGTCACCATCTACCCCTTTCCGTGGACCACGAAATACATCCGCTCAATCTTTTGGACCCTCCAACATACCTCCCGGACTGCCTGGCCCTTCTGTACAACCTGTTTATGGATTTCCAATCGGATATGCAACTTACGGACCCACTGTAGGACCTAACAATCAAACTTATGTTGATGTTTCAACTTCGCCTATCATATCTACATCGCCTCAGAGCGCCGGATTGCAGTTCTTTGGCCCACTAAACAATTTCACCCCTAGGACTCACTCTCCACTAGGATACTCTGGCAGACAACCCCAGATGATAACGCCGTCAGTCGTCGTAAACTCGTCCACCAAAACTTACATGCAACAATGGAACTTGGACCAAAAGCCAATGCTCTCCCAGAACTCCGGAGCAGTTGACGCTGATCAACTTTGTCAATCTTATGGACCCTCTCAGGACCCGCATTCAGAATATCACACACCCACGGAAAACACTAACCCTGGACTTTTCATCTTCCCTCAGCTTCAAAGACTGGACATGTCATCATCGCTAGATACTAACGAAATCGTGGGGATGAACGAAGTCGAATTTCAGGCTTGGCTGGACACTCTGAACCAATAAATTTTACTCTGGATTTTCTTCCTTTCGCTATTCTGGATTTCTTGATTCTTCTTGGACAATATTTATTCTTTTTACATTCGACGACAGAAACCAAACCTGGATTATCTGTGGATCTTCAGCCCTGGACCCTCCGGAATCCTCCATTTCTTTCATTTCCTGGAGCTTTTTATTATCTTCTGGCGTTATATATCTCCTTGGACAAACAGCTTTTATACATCCTTGGTTCAATGCTCACACGAGTGGCCTGGCTTTGGGAACAAATTAGTGTTTAGTGGTGAAGTGTTGACATACGGTTTGATAAAAAGTTATCTTCTTCCCTGTAACTTGCTTCTGCTCCCCTGTTTATTAAAAGGTTTTTTTGATGGTTGGTTTTTTTTATTGGTTATGACCCGCGTGGACCGGCCTGGAGATTCTCTTATACCGCCCCACTTCTCTGGACTTTAATGCAACTGGACCACCTCCTCTACTCCTGGATTTCTACCGTTTACCCTCTCCGGATCTCACGGGCAAGGGACCCGCCCGTTCTTTTTTAAAAAATCTATGGTAAAAGGAACAATCTATCTTGGAATCTACTAACGATAGAACATAATATACTAGCTTGCTAGGGTATTTACCTCCCTTGCCCGTGGGATTTCTCTGGATCCCTGGATCTTCCTTTGGACTCTCTTCTCTGGACTTCAACATACGCACACATACTCTCTCTCAGGACGGACCTTTCTTTTATTTGGGATTTATTTCATCATTACCCTGGAGAGTCTCAGTAATTAGTTATTAGTTAATTGGTGTTTATTCTCTTGTTTATGTATTAATGACGGCCTGTATACCCATATTATTCTTTTTTAACAATACCCGGATTTTATTCATGTATATCTACTTTTTGTTCGAATGTATCTACCTTTCTCTTGTTTTTTGTTGATATGATGGTTATGACATGTACACAATGTTTATACCTCCGCTTCTATCATTTGGCTCTGATGAAACAAAGCTTGAAAATACTGCATCAAAGAATATTATTCGCAAGAACCTAAAAAAAGTTGAAAACAGAAAAAGCAAATTGAATATTAATTCTGAAAAACAATACTATTATAATTTCAAACAAAATTTGTTACTAAAGCAAAGGAGAAAAAACTGGGTTATAAGAATGTAAACCGTGCGTCTGCTCCTGCTTCCCTTAAGTACAAAAAGTTCTTTTAACTAGAATCATTTCCATCACTTTCGTAACTCCCTAATCATCACCACCATTACACTATTTAATATTGTCTATTTGGTTAAAGGGCTATATTATCGGCACTTCCAAGTTCCGCCCCCTCTGCTTTGAGTAACCTAGGCGGAAGCATCAACAGAAAGTCGTGTCCTGCTTTATCTCCTCCCCCGTTGTCTCGCCTCCGGTGGGCTGCGCGCCATCAGAACTAGCTAGTGCCGCGAGTGTTATCTCACTTTGATCTTCTTCTGGGTCCAAAGCTGTTTTGATATGAGTTTCGCCACTGGGGGCAACCGCCGATGCTAATATATTTCAGAAGATATATTGGTGTCAAATTTACATAATCTTGCGGTATGTATCATGCATCTATGAAGCCGCGGTGTATTTGATGGTTCTGCTCACAAGAGCTGCTGAAAACAGTCGTCATCTTGGATCAATTGTTTTTTTCTGTGGGACTGATATCTTGGGTTTATATCTTGATGCTGAATAGATTTATAAGAAGCCGTAAGGTTACTTGATTAAGCTGTGATATCTCTCACTAGATATTGATGTCGGGAGTAAGTTATTCGTATTTAGAAGAATACAACGAGGGATCGCTATTCTGAAAAGCGGGGTAAATCGGTCTCGGTGATGAGTAACCCAATGTAGAATGTCCTACGCCGTATTGAACCATTGATCTCGACTTCATGCCCTAGTCACCGAGCTGAAGAGATCAAAATTGTTGCCTTTGAAGTTTGCTTTCTCAGACTACTAATTAACTAGATCTGGGTTTTCGCATGCATGAGCTTCACAAGCTGCTCGTGCTGCGGGATGTATGTGAGGTTAAGGTTGAGATTTAGATAGGGATCGATCTTGTCTTTGATGTGGCGTTAGTCGACAGGAGCACACCACCAGCATCTAAGCAGGTGCTTGCGAATTTACGTTTGAAACCTGGAGGCCACAATGATTCAATGGTACTTTTGTCATGTTATATTATTATCGATTTAACGATTTAGGTGATCGTGAGTATTGAAAGCAGGCTCCGAATATCTACAGCTGTTCCATTCTTTACATCGTTTAAGCTCCTGGGATAAAGCTTAAAATCGGTAAGCATATGACCAAAAATCTCATATTATTACAACGAAAATATTCTTGTTTGAAACTTGCAAAATCTTATGAAATATAATACCAAAACACCTACGAAACAGCAAACGTGGCACTGGAGAGAACACGTCAATATAAACTTCTCCCACGGATAACAAACACTATGAACAAGAGCGGATACAGGATCCCTAACGGGTATGATAACCGTTCATACTCCCAAATAGGCATTCTGATAATTTGTCTCCGCAAGAATATTGCGTATCCCCGAGAACCCAGACCGGCGAGGCTTCAGCGGTCCAAGACCAGCATATATTTCTGCGACGAGGGTAGGTTTAGGTATCTGGAATCTCCTGGTTACTAAATATATAAGATACTGCATAAGAGTTGCATTCTCCATAGACTATCTGCAGGTTTAGTATCTAAACCCGACCCTGGTTGGAGGTGTTGCAATTTTCTCAACCATCAGAGTGATCACGTGCCAGGGGGCGCTGTTGGTACAGAGCCTCAATTTCAATGAATTCATGGACATCGGATACCAGATATGGTGCGGATATGTTCCCGCGGGTCCGGCCAAATGGTCGCAATCACTAACTTGGTATTTACTCTTCGATATATTACCAAATTATACCCATCCGAAGACGGCCAAGAGACCACTCCGGAATAAGTTCTCTGACTGAAAATTACGTCTTGTATCACAACAAAGCCAATTTCACGTTGGTATCACTACGAGGCACGGCATTAATATGGTCGACACCTCTTGTAAAAGAGCGGGAGAAGACGATAAGAGAAGTACAATTGGCCGGTGAGTTTATATTTACGGGTAGAGCTTGAAAAGCCAATTGAACGTATTCAGGAATACAAGCGCGGCATTTGCGAGGTCTGCTAGCTAGCGCGAGTGCAGATTGATAGCTGTTGTCCATACGCACATATGAACTCTCTTTGTCTTGCAATGTTAGAGATTTGATGGTGCTGTAGGAATTAAATACGTTATACCGTCAAAATAATAATAATCATTATAATAATAATACCAAAATATTAAATAATAAAGGCTGCAGTTGATCCAGCTTGAACAAGCACAGCAATCCCAAGCGAGCAATTCTCAAAAAAAAAAAAAAAAAAAAAAAAGCGTATTGGGGCATGCCAGTCCCAACTGCGAAAGATTAAGCATCGATATTCTCTGTGGAAATTCACCAAGGACCTGGAAAGTACAAGGGAAAGAGTGTGGGTGGAAGGGATATAAATTGCTCATAGATTTTCTGTTCGTGGGAGCCTGGTTCCGAAGATAAAGTGCGGAGACCTGGGCTTTGGGTTTCTTCTCTTTTAGCCGAAGGAACGGGATCTTTCCTTCCAGAAATTCATTTTCCTCTTTTTTGCCCGTCCCCTTTTTCCAAGGAGAGTGCTGAATTTTAAGAGCCTCGTAGCATCTGTAGGTGTTTTGAACAATGCGCTGTGGTCTTAATGCCATGGCGGATCGTCGATTGGCCAAGCGAATAGACAAGACCCCGCGCCCCAGTGTTGTCGTCACCTTCTGGTTTGCAAATAAGCTTTAAGCTTCTCTTTCCATACTTGGTATCTCAGCCCTTTTTGGACTCTTCCCCTCTCAGCGGGGAGAACCGAGCTCAGGTACTAAGATGCTCTGAGTACTCAGGAACGGACGAGTCTTTGAAGGCAAATTCGAGCTGGGAAGCCTGATTGTTGAATTGCAGTCCAATCGTTTAATGATCAGATGAGGGGATCCCCGCGTGTGAGAACTGGATATGAACTTTCGATTGGATATCGCAGCTCAATTGTGGGTACCGGGCATTGGACCAATCGTGGGTCCTTGGAGGGGTCAAGCCAACGATGATGAGCTGCATGTGGCTTTGACATTGGTTGATGCGTGCGAAACGGAGGCGAGGTTGCGTGTGTTTTGGACTCTTGATTACACACACGAAATTCTAGATGCCTGGACTTCCCCTGTCACAAATTAGAAGTTTAAATTTTGGCAGGATCGAGAGTCTGGTATGCAGTAATATGGAGTGTCGCGAAGCCAGGATCAAAGTATTCCGAAATAAAAGTACCTGTCAGGCTGATATCAAGAATAGGCACAGATTTCGCATGTGGGAAAACAGGTTATCATATTATTGTAACGTGTAACGTGGAACACACGCGCGCTGCCACTAATTGTCAGGCAGGCCTCAAATCATGATTTTCGATCTTCATATGCAAAGCAAAAAGATTGAAATAAAATAATAAATACTTCGTAAATAAAAATAAAATTCTTAGTCTCAGAGGTGACCGATCTCGTCGAAAGATGGAAAGTGAAGAAGAAACGAAAGAAAAGACAGGCAGGCAGCGAATCGGTTTCTAGTTCAGACCAACAGAACTGGCACCCATGGACAAGTTTTGTATGCGGACAAATCACACAAGGGGAAGGTTTGATGATATATCTTTTCGATTTTTTTTTTTTTTTTACTTTTGCAGATTTCCGTGCGTGGTTTCCTTTTTGCTCATTTCCTGTGCAGCCAAATCTTAATTAAAATTCTGTGCCTGGCACAGGAAAAGAGGAGGGAGATTTTTGCATCGATTCCATGCGCTAAAGGCGCCATATCCGCGGTGACATGACATTAACGTATGCAAAATGATGAGATGAAGCATTGTTTATCTTCACTTTTATTATAAATAGTTATTTATGGCAAAGATGGGAATGTAACGATGGGGAGCATTTGCGAAGAATGAACGCAATATGCAAACGGTGAACAAAGTGTGGAGATATCCCACCAATATCAATCATCAATTATCTGCCCCCCTTGGTCGCTCCTCGTATATATGTTAACCCATGTATTTTAGTTCTTGTCTCTGCCGTACGCCGGACCATGTATACACGGACTAGTAGTACTTCGAAGGGGCATATGGTAGTGGTGAAGTTCTATTTTGCCGGGAAGAATAAGCAATAAAAAATTGGTTTTCGTCACAATCAGAATGGAATGAGATGATATTGGCACTTGAAAGCGAGTCCAGACCAGACGTCCGTTCACTTCAATTCGATTAGTGGCCGTTGGGGTTTCTGTTTCTCGTTCGTTCCTGCGCCCAAAATGTGCTAAGCCCCGCTTGTCGTGGTCATTGTTTCCCATCCCATCGCCTTTCATTCCTTTCGAAACCTTCTTTCCATCCCTCTTTCATTCCATCCTTCCATCCAACCTTCTTTCCTGCTTTCTTGGAACGACAATCAACCAAAAGGAATAGAATAAGAGAAGAAGAGACTATTCCGATTATTATCCCATCTCGAATGAGGGAGTAATAACAGCGGTGGAAATGGTGTCCTCCGAGACGAGTGTTACCAAAAACTAACGACCTCTTTCCCGCTCTCCATCAATACCATTTCAGACGGACTCGACCTGACCAGTATACCAGGACCTGATAGTATCCGCCGCCTCTTTCCCTCATTTTACTCTGGTAGTAAAAAAGAAACGACATACAACCCCGCGGATTGTCGACGAACTCCAATCTAATTAACCAATAGCAGAAGGTCATCAACATCTCATCGACCATCATCCTCTGCGAGGACATCGCTCAACCATTCGCTCACCCCTCTCTCTTCTTTCTTTTCTTACTCTCCTTCCGCCGCTCGTTCATTTCTTTCTCCCCGCGCCGGGTGTTTATTCGACCATCGCCATCACCATCGATCGTCCTGCTGGTGCTCATTGTTGTTGTTGTCATTGTTTCGCTTGACGACGACGACAATAACAAATTCCGATCGATTCGTCAACGCCGACATATTCAAACCCGACCATCGCGACACCAGACGACAGCTCCAAACCCTTCAACTATCGATACTACTTGGGGGATTACCAGAAAGGCTGGCTGAATTGATGAGATTACCTTTCGCTCGTTAAATCTCATCGATCGGCTCGCCACCATGATTCGAGCAGCAACTCCACTCACCATCCTGCTCTTCGCAGCGTTTGGTCTTCTCGTCGTCTCCATCATCTCCGTCCCCATCATCAAACCCATTACTCTCGCTAGCTACGAAGATGTTACCTACGGTGTCTTTGGATATTGTGTCAAGAATAACTGCAGCTCCATCGAGATTGGTTACAACCCCGGTACGTCTATCACTTTCCTCGCTTGTGACAGCGATTATCGTTTCTAACGTTTTGATATGCTTCCCTAGATACCGCCTTGAAGGACCCGACCAGGACAGACTTTACCCTCCCTTCGAATGCTAGGCATTCTTTGTCTAGTCTTCTCATCATCCACCCGATCGCGGCCGCTTTCACTCTTGTTCTTATGATTCTTGCCGCTTGTTCCCACTTGCACGGTCCTTCCAACAATCCAAGATATCTCCTCGTAACCCTCCTCTTCGCCCTTCCGACCTTCCTCGTTACCCTTCTCGCTTTTCTCGTCGACATTCTTCTCTTTATCCCTCATTTATCATGGGGTGGTTGGCTCGTCCTCGCGGCCACCATTTGCATCTTAACCGCTGGAATAATGACTTGCGCCATGAGACGGACCGTCGTATCCAGAGCTGCTCAAAAAGCGCGAATCGCCGTCAATGCAGAGATGAACGGTGATATTTATCGGGAACAACAGGCCGCTACTATTGCCTCCGCTTACGGTAACCCTTCGAGCTCGGCCGTTGGATCATCATCTGCACCCCTCCGTGAACCAAAACTACCCGATTTTGCGACTTTCGACGTTGCTCGAAAACCGAGTATAGATAATGACAGGACACCACTGAATCCGCGCAACCAAATACCACAACCTCCAAACGATCTTCCAGCTTTCCCCAACCCGACCGCACCCGGTGGCTTTGATCCCATGGTTCCCAGACACCCGACTCCTGGTGGTTCCGAGTTGAATTCGTCGCTTAATAGGCAAAGATCGAATCATACTATGACTTCCAATGGCTTTGGGTCTACACCATCATTCGATAGAAATGGAACACCTCCTGTACCTCCACTGATGACGGAAGGTGGTGGACGTGGCGGATACCCTCCGAGAGGCGGTCCAATGATGAGAGGTCGCGGTGGGCCAGGAGGAATGGGACCTCGAGGAGGTGCTTTCGGGCCCCCGCGAGGAGGTATGGGAATGAGAGGCGGACCTGGAATGAGAGGTGGACCATCTTTCAGAGGACGAGGTGGACCTAACGGATTCTACGTCGGAGTACCCAATGGCTCGCTCAACTCCGTAGAAGAACGACCCTATATCGGACCCGGGCCTCCTCCTCCGTTCATGCGACCGAGCGAGCAAGGCGATTTTGATAGACGGCCGACACCTGGATTCGAAGGTGAACAAAATTACGGACCGCCGCCCAGACGACCTACAAATGACATGTCATTCGATCAGAGTGGACCTTATGGACCACCGCCTAGGAGACCAACCAATGAAACCCCAATTGAGCAAGGAGGGCTATATGGTCCTCCCCAGCGAAGACCTACAAACGAGATACCGCCCGAAACTCGAGGGTTCGCCCAACCTGAAAACCCACGATATGCCTCCCCGCCTCCCCTTCCAGTCGCTCAACAGCCTCAAACCGACCCATACAACGCCTACGAGATGGACGCCGCCCCAATAATGCCTATGGACCCCGCTGGGTTGGCTGCAGTCGGACCGTCCCACGGGCAGCTTAGAACGCCTAGCCCTGGTTTACAGAGTCCGACTAGCCGATATTCCCAAGAAGAGTACGTTTTTTTCTTTTCTCTATTCTGTTGAACCAATTCTGACTAAATATTTCATAGATATGTTCCACCTAGAACGGCATGGGCCGCAACTGTGGATAAGGAACAACCGAATGAGAACCCTCCTGTTGAGCTGCCTGTTGAGCTACCAGCCGTAAACTCCCCAAATCCTAACATCACCGCATCACCATCGAGGCCGCGGCGATCACAAGATTACTACGAGGATGTTGATCCCCGCTTCGACCATCCGACGGCACCGAGCGGTTTACCAGCAGTGTTGACTCCCGGATACACTCCTCCACCGACCATGGCTCTTGCCGAATACCCACCTGACGTTGCTGAACCCCAACCCCAAGGACCTCCACCCCCCCGTCGCGAACCACGCGGTGTACCGCCTAGCAATATTAATGTCTACGACGATCCCAACGGTTCCTATGAAGAGCTGCAACCCGGCCAGCGTAGCCCCGCCGCGTCGGTTTCGAGTCAATTTACAAGTATCAGCCAACGGGGAGTAAACCCGCGGTGGCCTGGTGACGGGGCACCTCCTCCTCCAGCGCACGGGATGCACGGAGGAAACATTGGAGGCGGTAGAAGACCACCTCGACAGCAAGATCAGATACTGGCCAGCAACCCAGATTTTGAGATACCATCAAGAGGGGCAGGACGTGGCCGTCGAGGCGGGTTCGGTTATTAAATAACCAATAACCCACTTCTTCCATTTTCTTCTCTTCTTTCCCCTATTTTCTTCCTTTTTCGATTCGGATAATATTTTACTGGACGAAGATGTAATGATCTGTGGAAAGGCGTTTTTTTATTTTTTACGCTTTTATTTTTTTAAAAACTTTCTCGGAGATGAGTCCCGGTATATTTATGGAAATGGGATAACATATCTTCATATTTATGTAATTACTTTTTATCCATATTTTCCTCTTTTGATGGGTATATTAGGTATGGTTTTTGTGTCGTTGGGTATCCTTTGATTTTAAATTTCCTTTGTTCGTCATTTACTTTTCTTATTGTTGATGGCTTTTTAAAACTATATTCTAGCTTCCCAAGGCATAGCTTGAGATGTTTTTGCATTGCATTGCATAGCATATTCTGTGGCTTGGTTTCCTTGATTTCGTTTCTCTCTTTCGTTATTCCCACATTCATGAGCACAGCGAGGGCATGAAGCCGACCTGAAAAGTTCGAATCCTCTGATGCGTATGTTTTTGATGAGGAGGATAATTACATGCATGGCATTGCCAGACTTTTTAACATTCCTTCATTTCGCTTCGATGTACATTTTAGATAATATATCTTTTTTTCATTTCTTGATTGCTATACTTCGGGTTCAACTAAGGCTACTTGTTAAACGTATGCTATTCAAGTTTGAATAGAAACTTCAGGTTATGCGAGCTCGCAAACCGGGTATTGGTGACGATAGAATCCTCTCGACGAGAATAGGACGAGGCACAGATGAGCTTATTCTCGTGGAGACGAGCTAGCTGTGGAGCTCACGCGCTCTGCCCATCGTCCGAAGTCGTGCTTGCAACAGCATCTGCTGCCCACTAACCTAACCGAGGTAGCCAAACGTAATGGACAGTACATGTGCCAGAATCCGATGAGCGAGCGAGCGAATGAAAATGGGGACCAGCGAAAGAGCTAGAAGAATAGAACGTTGACTGAAACCCTCTTGCTCCTTTCGGCCTTTTATTATTACCCCTCATAAAAACTATTAAAGCTGCCTTGCCTTTGAACAAACAAGCGAAACGGAATCTTCTCAACAAAAAACCCAACCGTCAGCATAGCATCCACGCCCTCGTTCATATCACCGATAATAACTCCCGTCGCATTATTTCCCACGGATATCATATAACCATTCACCATCACAATGCCATCTGCTGAGTTTGATGCTGCCGCTGCGAGAGCTAAGGCTTTCACCAAGAAGCCGACTGATGATGAGTTGTTGGATGTATGTAACTCCTGCCCCTCATTTAGCTGTCCCGCTGTTGTCATCAGCGGATATAATAGGGACGTCAGCAGAAGATAAAGGAGATATAAAAGAAGAGGAAGATGGAGAGGAGATATGAGACGGATGATAGGAACTAAAGATGAAATATTTTGTCAGAAAAGCTAATTGTTGTGATCTCTAGCTCTACGGTCTTTTCAAACAAGCTACTGTTGGCGACGTCGACACTCCTCGTCCCGGAATGATGTCATTTGAGGTATTGTTTCTTCTTTTTCTTATTTTATGAGCAATGTCTATCAAATTATTTTCAATTTTGCGGCTTTTACTAATTGTTACTCGTGGCTGGGTTTGGGTTTATAGGCGAAATACAAGTGGGATGCGTGGAAGAAGAACGAGGGTACTTCGAAGGAAGAAGCAGAGGCGCAGTATATCAAACTTGTGGAGGATTTGGCCAAGAATTACGAAGCCTAGATTGAGAATCGATTCGAGATTCACATGTTAGGCTTCTGTTCCGGTTGGGAGCTTGGTTATCGGGTTATGTGTAGAGAGATGAGATCGAATTGAATCATTCACCATAGCTATAGATTGGTTCCGAGACTATCGTCTTTTAGTCCTAGCAAATTGCAAACCCTCCTTACCACGACCTTTTTTTAAAATCTTTAAACTTTTATAATTCTCGTTTTGTTATCGATTGGATGATGTAGATGGGATATATTTGATGTAGAGTGATTATGGGAAGTTTATTCGAGACTGTTGGGATGTAAAACCCGTTGTGGGCCGCCGGTGTATTCTAGAAACTTACGCTGCAGCCGTATTTTATCTAAGCTACCCAATTTAAGAATTTGGAAGAAAAACCACAAAAAAAACTCTGTTCTTTTATTGAAAACGGTAACAAGCGGGCGAGCGAATAGTTATACGAAAACCCCACTCCAGTCCCTTTCATCTCCCCATTCGATACTTCAGGCTCGTTGAGATATCAAGATGGAGCCTGAATCCGAAGGTAATCGCATCATAATACATGCATTCTTGACATGTATGACTAAATTTATGCGCATATATCATAGTACAATGGACGGTTGAAAGCGCCCTGTCAGGTCTTGAATCGCTGCAACCCCTCACACCACCCGCATCTACTTCCACGACCCCATTAGCATTTTTGCATATCATCGACCGATTGAAACATATTCCGCGAACAGGATGGGTTGTAGATGGAGTTGATAAACCTGGTTCGTACGTACTGGTCTTCTATTCTATTGGTTTACATTGAAACGATCTTCAATATACATCCATTATCTTTACATTTAAAAGCGAGCGAAACATTTGGTTGACTGGTAGATTGTATAGAAACAATCGCATCACATATGTACCGTATGGGTATCTTGGCCATGTTGTGTCCCGATAAAGAGATTGATCGCAGCAAGTGTGTCATGATGGCTTTGGTGCATGATATCGCTGAGAGCGTCGTGGGGGATTTCACGCCTATGGATCCGATATCTAAAGGTATGTATACTCCCCAATATACCCTGAAGTGTTTATGTCACATTTCTGGACCCTTGGGTTATATACATTATTTGAAAGTTTGCTTATACGGTTAAAATATATGAATTGATATATATAGAGGAAAAGTACCGTCGAGAAAGCACCACGATTGAGTATTTTAGTAAGAGATTGCTGGAAACAGTGAATCCGACGGTTGCACGTGAGTTGGTGGAATTATTTGAAGAGTATGAAGCCCAAGAGACCAAGGAGGCAGTTTTTGTGAAGGATATTGATGTTTACGACGTAAGTCTTCCCTTCATTTTTGAAAATTATATAGAGTCTTCCCCTTGCTTCCATGTTGCAACATGTTGAAGTTGTATGCGAACGGTATAAATCTACCGATGTTGATTTGGCTAATATTTATTTATATCTTTTGCAGATGATTTTGCAAGCATTCGAATATGAGAAGGAATCCAAAGGGAAGAAGAATCTGGAGAGGTTTATGAGAGCGGAGAGGAGGTTGCAGACGGAGTATGTGAGGGGGTGGAATCGAGAGTTGATGGAGGAGAGGGAGAAGTTTTGGAGTACCGTTGACAAGACTGATGTTTAAAAAACCTATAGAGCAGACTCTTAGATTAACCTTATCAACATCGAATTTATGCATTTTTGCCATAGTTAATATCAAAACCGAAACAAAAGAAGCTTCTATTTTTATGCGGGTGCTGCAGGGGAGACCATGCGGACCGTATTCGGGTGGCCTGCGCCCTGTCGAAACCGTGTTGTTCTGAGACGCCGCCGGATTACGCAAACATTCTGAGGGCCTCTTTCTTCCTCTCGTCTTCCTTTCTCTCTTCCCTTTCTTCCCTCGTTCATCTATCTCTCAGGGTATCATCACCGGCTGGTATACTCTCCCTCCATCTTGTGGACGCCAGCTTATTATCGGTCTGGGGGTAACGTACTGCGGACCGCTCAGTCGAGCGAATTCAACCGACGGCATCTTTCGATACGACCGCCAAGGACGTCAACGACAGGGTGGCTCGTCATCCTCTCATCGCCTCTCAGAACCTCCAAGAAGATATCAACCGACTGATTCTCTTCAAATCTCTCTCACGAGTATTACATGCGATGCTCGCCGCTTCGTAAAACCACATTCCATTCTGCGAACAGCCGCATTCCGGCGCATCCCCGTCCAGCGCCTTCCGAATAACAATCATCTTCCTACCTGCCAAGCTCCCTTACTTTACCGGACATATATATCACAATCTTAGCTCGACCGTCAACTAAATTTCTCAACGATGTCGGTCGAACTCCCGCGGGGGACGCTTTATTCCCCGCCTGAAGATTCCCCGCCCCTATCACCAACATGGAACCGCCCTGGCCGACGCCCTCGCTCGAGTTCGTCAACATCCGTCACATCCGTTTCATCCAACCTCATAGCCACGCTATGGAAGCTCCAAAGGCACGCCAAACAGTATTGGAAGAAACTCTCGTTATGGCAAAAGATTATTGGCAGCACTCTGTTGATAATCATGAACGTGACTATATTACTCGGTGTAATCTATCATGAAGCCATATTTCACTGGTTCGTTCCGATTGCCAACCAGTGGAGGTATATCTGCATTCTAAGCTCCTCTTCCCCTGTCAACACCCACGAACTCTCCAACTAATGAATGATTCGGTTGTTTATAGAGAACTCCCATTTGGTTTCATGATTCTGTTCATGTGGACCTTCTTCTCCGCCTTCCCGCCGCTGATAGGCTACTCTACCTCCGTCACCCTCGCCGGCTTCGTCTACGGCCTCCCAAACGGATGGTATATCGCCGCGTCAGGCACTGTCGTCGGTTCCACAGCAGCATTCATCGCATGTCGTGTGTACTTTCGCAATTTCGCACAAAAGATGGTGCAGACCGACAAACGCTTCGCGGCGCTGAGTCTGACGTTGAAACACGACGGGTTGAAGTTATTGTGTATGATTCGGTTGTGTCCGTTACCGTATAGCATTTCTAACGCCGCGCTATCAACATTTCCGACTATCTCTTGGGTGAACTTTGCGATTGCCGGAGCGGTTGCGAGTCCAAAGTTGTTCATTCACGTGTTTATCGGACATCAGATGAAGGTTTTGGGGGAGAGGGGGGAGAAGATGCCGGCTGGCACTAAAGCGTTGAATTATGGGAGTATGATTGGTGGTGCGATCTTAGGATTTGTCACCGGTTGGATTATTTACCGTCGGACTGTGATGAGGGCTCAGGAGTTAGAGAATGAGGAGAGGAGGCGTGTGGAGGGACGCGAGAGTACAGAGCTCGAAAGGAGCAGGGGAGGGGACCGAAGAGAACAGAGAGAAGGATACTTTGATGATCCTATTGAAGAACAGCTTGAGAGGACTTTGTCAGGCGGGGGGAACAGTGGAAGTAGGAGGGAGGGGTACGCTGATGAGGAAGACGGCAGGGGAAGCAAGAAGGGTATTGCGGGAAGGGCATTGGGAGTTTTTAATGAGTTATTTGGGAGGACAGCAGTGGATGATGGATTTGAAAGCGAGAGGGAGGAGGAGGGAAGGTTGTTGGCTGGAGATGAATTGATGGAGGATGAGGATGCCGAAGAACTATTGGTTGTGGAAGATGATCCGTTAGAGTTGGGTGACGGTGGGCGGGGACATAGCCCTGGCCGTCACGGTGGGAGCGGCAGTTCACAAGGGAGTGAAAGGTGATTCTTCTTTTTATAGAGTTGGTTGACCACTGATTAGACTTGCTGGATACAGTAGAAGTTTTGCTTATCTTTGTATTGGTGTTCATACCATTGGGTATATCGCATCTTTCGAGTTTTCAGGTGCGGTTTTTGTTTACACCTTGTTGGAGGGTTATTTTTGCATTTTTTAGTGCTTTTCTTTTCTTGTAGATTACTTGATATGCACATATAGGGACGTATAAAACAAGGAGATTAAACGGTGATCTCTGGTGGCATAACTGAATGATTCCCTTGTACTCTGAAAGTGTAAAATCAATCCTATAAAATCAATCCTACTGGAAACAATTCTCATAATAATAAGAAGAGCTATGCAAAGGCATGTTTTAGGAGAAACACATTCAATCGAGTTCCCTAGTTAAGTCCACCTGGATTCGGGTTAAGTTGAGTCGAGCATATTAAGTGCGATCAAATGCGAGGTCTAAGCGGCGTAGCCTATCATTGTGGTGATATCTTGACTGTGGGTCCTTGGGTTCATAGCTGAGACCAAAAAGGCAGCTGCACTCACTAGTCCTCGACTCAGAACAACCCAATCAAGTCTTGACCCACTCCAGACTACAAGTTTTGAGGTGGCATTAGCGGATAGCTCGTCGACCAGTCTTCTGTCGTACGAGCCAATTATCTACAATCAATCCTGAAACAAGGTGGATCGATCGGATCTAGCTTCAAATCTGACTACCCTCGGAACGACACCACGAGCCGTCCCATCTGGGAGCGGGTACCCAATCGTTCTTCAGTCCTCATTAGTACATTAATTCGACTTTACGTCGGATTTGCCGATATTCTTAGATGGCTTAAAAACCCTTGACAAGCATAAAAGAAAGGACGGATATTCTGTCGCAGGAGTACGGGTTTGATAGGTACGAAGCTTCCAAAATTTGGACTATTTCATCCGAAAATCCAAGCCTTTTGGTTAATTTAGCAGCTGGCCTTCAATATATCATGAAAATTAAAGACTCTGTTGTCTCGGGGTTCTATATAGTCGTGGAGGGTGGCCCCTTGTGCGAAGTTTCGATACCAAGCACGGATAAAGATAATACTGTCACACTATTAACCCATGGACATGGTTCCGAATTTAACTTTACTGAAACAGATGTAAACGTAACTATTAAATGCAGGTTGCCTGTGGCGGGATCCATTGGGCTCGAAAAGTCGTTGACGGAGCAAACCGACGGGAAGGCAAGCGTGAGGTATACCTTTGATGGCTGGGTATGAGTTCCCGGTGACCCTTATAAGGATGAGAATCCACGGTGTGCTACTATTGTCAAGAAAATCAGGGCTGCCAAGAGTGAGTCAATCTAGATATATCTGATATAATATGTCCCACAACTAATAGACTATTTTATAGTCTTAGGCGAGTTGAAAACTGTAGACTCCAACTTCGATACACTCTCGTTCCGCTATCCCGTTAACATAGTGCATGTCTATTACTTGGTATCCGCATTATCTTTCTGGTACCCGCGTTTTTGTTTCCCATTTGCATTGTTGATGCGAGGGCAAATGATGCACCCTTGGTAGCCGCTGGCATACTGGTTAACTGAAGACATAATTATATGCTGTGCGCGTTAAATATCTTATTTTGGTATTCTTAGTAGCTGAGCGGCTGTATATCAATATATTGGAATCCAATGCTGCCAAGTGTTATAGCTAGCTATAGGCCGACATATGGTGAGGGTTGAGACAACAATTTGCAGCTGATTTTCGGAGGGCAGGGCAGCACTGGGGACACAAGTTAAAGTAACTATCAAGATACCTAGTATCGCACTCAACCAGTGATAATTTATATGCATGGATATTCAGAATATTCGAACACTCATTCGTGTGCCGGCTTTTAGAGAATCACTGATATTCTTGTATGTGTGCAATTACTATATATATGTCCTCTGCGACATCTGCGTACGAGACTAGTAATTATCGCATATAATGAAGGCTAGACTTATAAGATGCAGTCCATAGATGGATGCTACGTTTGTGAAATGCGTTGACTTAATGGCAAAATGTTTCAGGCGAATTCATGAAGAGTTCACTTAAATTTAATACAATCGCTATAGATGGCCGCCAAGTCGTAGGGCTTCTATATCCTCGAAGTTTATTGCAATATATACTAAAATACTTATGTGTTTTCATGTTAATTCCTCCGTACCTGTTTTTGCAGACATTTGGCGTTCGTATGTCTGGAAGCTCGAGCGCGGCTGGACTCCCATCCATGATATCATTGCACTACACAAGCGAGAGGGACTGCATCGGTGCGCAAGTGGGGCGGAACCATGCCGTTGGTTCCGAAATTAGAACAACAGGGGTCTTGAAAGGTTTAACCCATTCTTCTTGTTAGCGACGTTGAATTGTTTAGAGACGGGAAGCTGTGGATGGTGGGGGTTCTTTAGGAAGGAACAATAGATATTAAGGGGCAAGATTAGCATTCGCGTTTGTAAATATACTATTATGTTTCGTTTTCACGTCGGTAGGTATATAGCGCGCGGGGTGTCGTGGTGTCGTGGTCCGTTAAAGGATATCTCTTATTACTTGCCCCTTCTCAGTGATACCCTTTTCGAAGGTCGAATTTATAAATTCCAAATTTTTGAGGATTCGAGATTCGGACACGGTCTTTACTCATGTCTGACCCGAAACGACAACGAATGCTCTCACCCGGGCCAAGCGACGCTGAAATCGAATACGACTATGGCCGCAGACTTGAATCAAATGTATCAATAAACGCTCGGGCTAGAGACGCGCTACAGCAGCTAAGAGGAAAGGATTCACAGCAAGCTGAAGTCATTGTAATTCCTGACGATTCAGAGGCCGAGGAAAATCTAGATGGCGAAGAGGAAGATAGCGAAGAAAATGGTGAAGATGATGACGAAAATGGATACGACGATGATTTGGCAGAGTTGAGCGGTTATCAAAACTACCCACAGGCGGTAACTAGAACACATGCTATAACTTTGACGACTCGAAAATAGCTGATCAATCGACCACAATTTCAGAAAAGGATATTCGAACTGTTACGAGACCCAGTTACACACTTTGGTAGCCCTGCGATCTCCGCCGTATTTTCATCGGTCCCGAATCCAGGAATCCGTATCCGCGGTTTCGGAGCTTTGCGGCTTCCGATCTCATTAGAGGATGCGGGTGTCTTAGCTTCAATGGCTACAACGGACGACAATACGAAACCTAAGATAATTGGACTGGAAGATATTGAGATATGTAACTTCCAATGGAACAAATGGCTCAAAGGGTATATCGAAGACATTGCAAAGGAAATGGGGATAATGGAAGATTTCCTATTGGATGCTAAGCTCGAGGGCTTGAGGGTGTATACAACGGGACAACAGTTTGACATGAATGGTGGTGGCACTAGCGGTAGGCTGGAGATTACATTGCCTGGAGAGTTCGAGGGTGGTGATCTAGCCCTAAGTTACAAGAATGAGGTCAAAAGAGTCGATTTTGGGAAAGGAATAATGTGGGACACCGTGGCAGCAGCTTGGTAAGCTTCTAATGTTTTAGACGCGCGTATCGATCCGAAGGCTTGATAGAGCTGATAGGGTTTGGACAATCTAAGCTTGAGCTAACGTATATCATTAAAGGTATCCAGACGTCAAACTTCGAACTGCCCCTCTTTCCAAAGGCCATAGGGTCACGATAGTATACGATTTGGCATCTGGTCGCAATTTAGGCTCCCTAACCTACCACCTTTCGGCAGATAAACTAAACCATACAGCATCGAAACTCACGAAAGCACTTGAAGATGTGAAAGCTATAAAACTTCCAATTGTCTATGTTCTCAAACACCAACCAGAATATTCGCTCGCCAATACTCGCGATATCTTTTCGGGAAGTGACCAAGTTGCTGTTCAAAACTTAATTCAAGCGGTGAATAAAGTCGGTAACCTGGCGCTATACTGTGGAGATCTAGTCGGGGAATATATTGATAGTCAAGGAGACGGATATTCGGACGATTATCCTAATGAATACGACGAATTTGATTATGTTGATACCCATGTTAACGAGACAAGCTTTTTTTTGGAGAGGATGATACATTTGGGTGGAGCTGAGAGAAAATTTGCGTCACGTTTCTCATGGGTTGGACCAATATTGACGTTTGGGAAGAAAATCAGCGAGCAAGAACCAAACGAGGTATTTGAAGGTCATCATGAATATGATGAGGATCAGCATTCGAGTAAGATTAAATAAAATTGATGTCACAGAAAGCATATAACGTGGTGCTAACCATTTTGGTTTTCAGTCTATCGAACCCCATGCATAATTATATGGCCTACGCCTCCAGTCGAAGTTCTCAAGACCATGTCCGACTGTGGCGGAGCATCCTGGAAAGCCATCTGCAACACCAAAAGACTAGTCGGTAATCTATCGGGCAAGGAGCTGGATGAATACTCTGAAATGGAAGCAATGCTTATAATTAAAGGATGCTTGAACCGAGCTAGTGGCTTCTCAGAGCCTGATATCACCGAGGCTGGCGTTACTCTCGCTGAACTGATAGAGAAGAAACCGAGCATTGGACAAGATATTTCTAATGAGTTAGCATTCTATTTCCCGTAGTACGTTGAAAAATGCTAATGCAAAATTTGCCAAAGGGTTCTCATATGGACAGACTACAGGCTTAAACTGGAAGAGAATGCACATCGCTATAACTCGTTTAAACAATGGCAACCATGGGCATCCGACTCATCGAATCAACTTAAAGCTTCCACCACCTGTGAGATTCTACACAGTCTTGTTGATCTCATGTCGTTTCTCCCAGAAACGGTCTCTTCAAAATTTACAGATGCGTTAGAACGTATCCTTACCGTCCGGGGATTTCTCACAAATGGAGGTTTTAATACGGTGAGATCCGTGTTTGTACGCATGACATGGCTGTCAGAGAGTGCACACGCAGATTTGTAAGTTTTCGTCGTTAGAAAGGAATATATCATTAGCCTATAGTCTTCTAGAATTTACTAACATAGTTATCTAGGTTTCGTAAAATGTGCCTTGCTAATCCAAACGAGAATTTTCGACGAGATTTGGACGAAGATTTGAGAAATAATCTTCCAAGTAACTCAGCTGAATGGGGGAGATGGACAACAATCTCTTTAAAAAGCCAGGAGTACATCATTGAAGGAATTAAACAAAGGCTTGCCAGTATGGTTTGTGAACCAAAGCCTTTTCGATACTGCCCGCCGTTATACCCCGAAATTCTAGGCTACAAAAGGAAAGCATCAGAAAATTCAATGGAAATTGGGGAAACTGCAAGCACACAACTCCTCCTTTATGCGGTGTTCATATGCGATCCAGCCCAGTCCGAAAGCCTCATGTTTCAATTCTTGAGAGCCATTCGGCCAGCACCAACCTGGGGACCAGAGGCGGTGAAGATTCTTTTACCAACAGCGTCATGGATATGGGGCCTCGGAACCGGGAAACCGAAATCTCTTGCGACCAATCCGAGAGCGAGGCAACCACGGGAAGCGGTGATGGCCTTATTTACGGAGTTTATAACCTCAGTAAAGGATCTGGTGCTACAGACATACCCATGCAACAAACCCGCCGATAAACTTCCTATACTTTCCTTACCACCTTTAAATGGCGGTGTCCTATGTCAAAAAGTTGGATGTATACTTTGCCAACCATTAAACAAATTCTTGACTTCGGCAACGGCTCAGAGGTTTGAGATGAGGAGTGTGAAGGGGTTTAAAGTGCATTTCAAAGAGACTCAGAAACATCTTTATCAATATCAGTCGCGAGACGCAATTGAATTTAACCATATTAGCAGCAAAGACGTTGGAGATGTGACCCTTACGGTCAGAAAGAAGGCGGTCGATTGGTATCATGCTGATCAAGAGAGGTTCAAGTTGGAAGTGAAGGCGAGGCGCGAGTATTTGATGTGTATTGGAATCCGGGTTGATGAATATGGGCAAATTGTTGAAACATCTCCAGAAGAAAAGGACGACTACAGGTGGATCCAATATGAGGCTGGTAGTGATACAGCACGGATTTTTGCAATTGCTAGGGTTTGTGCTGACATGTGGGACGATAAGACTGGAACTAAGCGGAAAGCCTCGTATTAACATATAGTATCGTTTACCTCTGAGATTAAGCTATTTAAGTCTTGCTAGAAGATTTATGAGTGTTCATAGTCTAGTGTGGCTTAGAATACATGATCTCATATGCTCACATAGGTGCACCAGAATCATTATTGGTAGCATGTTCATAATGTCTCGATCTAGATCCAGTTGCCTGCTGTTCCTTCGCGATTCACTAAACGTATATAATACGTCGTGTTAATCCACATATATACGCGTACATGGTGTAATCTTCTAGTTTGCTAATTGCTGCCTAGTGAGGACCTTTCGTTAAAAGTCTGTCTATGACCAAAATTTTGTCTGTCTAATACCAAAATCTTCGAGCCTCCCTTCTTCTGCCAACACCTTTTGTTTGCGTTGGATTCTGCAAGATGCCTGAATATTGCCATAACGGGAATGTTATTCGGAAAACTACCCAAAACCTCAACAGGGGTCCTACAATATCAAGAACTAGTGCATAAGTTCTTATCCTATTACCGAGACCTCATTTTTCGAACTTTCATTTGCCAAAAACCGACGGCACCTGACTTATCTCTCCCAGCTCTTCAGAAAAGTGATTGTATGAAACCCAGTTGCACGATTTGTGACCCGCTGGATGCATTCCTAACATCTCCACTGAGCACACTTTTTCAATGGAAAAGCTCTTGTGGGATGAAAAAACATCTTACCGATGTGTTTAAATCCTGGGGCTCCTATGAAGCGAAGGGGGAGCTAGATTACTACTTGGATGAACCGGAATGGGGAGCCGGAGCTTACCAGACTACCTTCCGAGTTGTCAAAAGGGACGCTGATAAATTTTGAAAATTATCAAAAGGAGCAACAAAACTTTTGAGAAAAATGTTTTCAGCAGAAGATCGTATTTTTCAGCGATTGGTATTCAAGTTAATATTCATGGGCAAATAATTGAGGAGGCTTTCGCTTCTGGACCAAACCAACCTGTACGCAAAGAGAATTCTGGTATTCTAGACAATAATGGCAGTGTGGATCAAGCTGCGGTAAAAAGAAGGAAGCTTCGTTGAGATTGTTTTTTGGGGTCTTTGTTACTACCTTTACATGTACATCAAATATATTCCTACAATCAATAAAGTCAAGGATCATTCAACGAAAATTGGCGCAATACGATGCCTTATTGGACCTACTTAAGTATGCTCTCCTGTTTTCTTTCAATCGATCGGCATATATATGGTATAACTCCAAATTTAAAAATTATCTTTTTGTTTTTTTTTTTTTTTTTTTAAATTTAAAAAAAGAAAAAAAAAAAAAACTACTCCATAAGTCTCAAGGGAAACTGAGAAAACCGGCATCGATATTTTTTTTACCAGTACCCGGAATTGCTTTCTAATGAGTCAGGTACACACGCGATGCGGCCGAGTGGACTTGACTGGTGAACAGCTTCTGTGTTGCATGCCGCATCAAACGCGTAGCTCAGAGCTCGAACATCCTCCTTCATAGTCTTTTATTGACGCTTCGGCTGCGACTCCTTCTCACAAGGCGAGATCATTCTTTCTAGCTTCATTTGATTCCAACGCGTGATTCACCTGCAAACTTCTTTTCTTCTAGTCTCGTCACAGCTAAGGTATATAAGCCCACAAGATGGACGAGTTACTTCGTGATGAGGTCAACCGAATGGAGGTGGAGCACTCTACCGATGCCTCATCGAGTGCCGGTGGTGAGTCTGGAGATCAGGAACCGCTCGAGGTAGTACTTGCTGGACAGCCGCATTTTGCAATGTTTGATTATCTAATTCGGAAAGACTAACTAAAAACAGATTGACGAAGAACTCTACAATATCCTCAAGAACTGCAATTTCTTCCAGGGAAGCTTCGCCTTCTCTTCCATATACACAGCTGTCCCAAACCCCGGGTTAAAAGTAGAAGGATTTAGTGAATCCGATTTAAGGTTGCCCGTTTCATCAGATGATGCTGAGAAGCTTTCGCAATTGGGGGGGATTTCACCATTTGGAAGAGGGGAACGAACGCTTGTGGACCCAACAGTTCGAAGCAGTCGTCAAATAGACGCCTCGCAAATTCGGTTTGAGAACCCTATGTTCAGTCGATGGCTAAACGGAACCGTTTTGAGCGAAGTTAGCAAAGCTCTCGCTATCGACATGGAGAGCATGGAACCAAGATTGAACTTATACAAGCTCTTGGTCTATCGCGAGGGTGACCATTTTAAGGCTCACCGTGATACTCCAAAAGAAGAGGGAATGATTGGAACTGTTGCAATCGTTCTTCCTAGCACCTTCGAAGGTGGTGTGATTAAACTCTCCCATGATGGTGAAGAGAAGAGCATGGATTTCGCTCCAGATTGTAAATACCACTTTGGAGTTGCTGCATGGTGAGTTTTTCTCTTCTGCCAGATAGGGTGTAGCCTAACTCTTAGAGCTAGGTATTCGGACGTGAAGCATGCAGTGGAGGAAATTATATCTGGTTACAGAGTAGCGCTGATATACAACCTTACGGTGCAAAGAGGGGGCCTTTCAGCAGACAATACAGCAATCACACCTGAGCTTCTAGGTGCCTTGCAGAAGCTAAAAGACCAAAATAAACAAGTCGTATACTCTTTAGTCAACAAATACTCTTTAAGCCAACGGAAACTTGGATTCAAAGGCCGGGATCGCTACATATTATCCAACATCGCAGCAGCGATTGCCAAGATTGGGGGCATCTCATTAGCATGTGGTGATCTTGAGGTAAAGCGCACAGATCCGGACGAGGATGATATAGAATACAGCGATGAAGACCAAGGTCTCGGCCTCGACCCTGTGAATTTTATGACAAACGCCAATGGTAGAGAGGTCCGAATAACATTAAACAACATGGAGCACCTTGCGGGGCCGTATAGACACTTCGGCGACCACAGGCTTCTCTGGAAGGGAGACTACCTCTTTTCATTGGGGTCATCTCTCGACTCCATGAATCCTTATTTTCAAGAAGAGGAAGACACCGGAAATGAAGGAACAATAACGCATAACTGTAAGAGATATTATTCCCTTGTCAAATACAGAAAATGATAAATGTTGACATTCTCTCGTGAATGACTAAACCAATAGGGTATCGAACATCATTTATCACGTTATGGCCAACATCAGAATCCCTAGGGATCGAGGAACGAGGAAAGGAAGAGAATTTGTCGTGGAATGACATCCTCGGGGTTGTCAATCAGCCAGTTCCTCCAACAGAGTCGGAATCTGAGAAGGCGAAAATCAATTTTAAGAAAGTGGGCTTTCTCATCGATAGATGCATAGTCTATGGACTTCCTGATCATCAAGTCCAAGAAGTGGGAGACTTGGTTCACTCACTCCTGGATCTGCTTCCTGAAGATTTAAAATTTCGGGCTGTGGGGGAGTTGTATGTGTCACGATTCTATATCACCGACCGCGCTCTATTCTTAATTTTCTGCTGACATAATTTGACTCCCATCAATGAATAGTCTCTTCGATTCAGTAGGCGCTTCAATCGACAGGGAGGAAACTAAAACTCAATATTCTCCTAGTTCGACAACGATTGGATTCTCGCGGCTACTTCGAATGAAGAGCTTATTTCGAAAAGATATTCAGATTTCTTTTGCCAAGAGCATCACTGAGATTGTTGGGCTTCTAAATATTGTTCTAACACCCACAACTCTCCAATTATTAATCGAAACTTACCAGAACTCTGAACACGTATCTAATTGGTAAGCTTGAGGTCTGGAGAATTAGCAAAGCGTATTATTGATGAGCCTGGCTGTAGGCTTCAGCTTGCGTTTGAAGGCCACCCAAATGTCAATCTCCTCCAAGACTTCGTGCGCAAGATTGAAACAGACGATTCAAAGCATTTGCATAACACATTGACCGGTATCTCCGTTTACAATCTCCACGAGTTTATAATATCCGGCATGAAGCAGCGTTTCTCTACATTTAATGTCGACGGAGAAGATCTATACGGTATAGGCAACGCCCACAATACTAAGGACTACCAATTGTATCAAGGCTTCGGACTCCACAAGCATGGGGAAACATACGAAACCGGTCAGAATCCAACATGCTCGCAAATATCTTGCGTGAAAAACTACGTTGAACTCCTCGACGAGCAACCTCAGCCCCACAGAACTCGCCTTCTTTCTCTCTTGGTCGATAGTATTATGATTCCCGTCGACAAAATAGCTCCCACACATGATCATTTTACACTCCGTTCGCGAGAACAACTAATCATCGTCATGAATGTAGTAGAACAGTTTGCGAAAACGCCAAGTCTCGTCGATTTTCCTGAAATTGCGAAACTTCGAGAGAATGTAATTGAAGCCACGATTAAATATTTTGCGGAGGCCAAGCCTGAAACTCCTAACTTCTACCTACCGGCTTGGAACTCGCCAAAATGCAAACTCGGCTCGGGTTGCGCGATATGCGGCGTTCTCAACCAATTTTTACGATCAAAAACAGAACGCTCAGTTGACTTTCCAACAAACTGGAACATCGACGAGAAGGAGCACTATAAACTTCTACATGCAGAGTTGACATTTGTGCACTATCCTCAAGTGCTGCTTAAATATGAATATCGGTCGGAGCTTGAGGTTTTATTTTCTGAATGGTCGAGGAGATTCTATGTTAGAAAAATAGCGGTAGTTAGCTATAATGACGCGAAGGTAGAATACGAAACGCAGGTAAAAGAGCGAGAGACTATTTTTAAAATGATAGGAGAACCGTTTAACCGAGAGGGAAGGATCCGAAGGGAAATTTCTGAGGGCGAATTTGTAGAGAAATGTACTGCTGCTGCTGACGACGACGACGACGACGACGACGACGAGGGGGAGGGGGAGGGGGAGGAGGAGCAGGAGGAGGAGGAGGAGTGATCTAGAGCCAAGAGACCCGCTTAGTTGAATATGAGTAGATCCAGTCTGGAAAGTATCGGTTATTTCAATTGAGTAAAGTCTTGTCAGCAGTTTTACAGAAGTTAAGATAACTGATACGTGCATTTCATCCAAATTGCAGATTAAACACTATAAAGACACTTGGTATGACTTTTATTTTTGACCTACCTGGGCTCATCATCTAATCGATTCCATTTGGTGTCTTTAAACTTCAATCCAAAAACGCGAAGGCAGCCTCAAAGTCTGAAAAACTCGGTTTCCTCGTCTCACTGAATGTAGCTCTGGAGAACAGAATTGAAAAGAGATATCGCTCAAGAATTTCTTGGGCTTACTATTTCATTGGTTACCGGGGTAGTGCGTGGTGGAACGTACACAATTCAATGCCATGCGACATGGAGATCTGTTCTCTATATGCAGGGTTCCGGACGCTCATCAAAGCTTCGTACATTATGCATTTAGTCGACTCGGAGGCATCCTTTTTTGTGTCAATTGTAATTTTTTTTTTTTTTTTTTTTTTCTACATGCCGTAGGAAATCCTGTTCAACGTCAACTCTGACGGTATTCTGACGTCATAGCAATTGCGAACACCCCTGTCCATTTTGTCACTGTGCATTAGCGTTGTATCTCCCACATTTCGCGATAGATACCTCGAAGCCCTTCGCGCCTTGACCAATCAGTCTTTCTAGACTGTTCGAGCTTTTTCAACCAAAACGTCGTGTTTACGTCAAAAGCAGAAATCCAGATTCGAAATGGATGTTAGCAATCTCAGTGTTACGTCTTCGGTTTTTGCGGTTCTAGTGAGACCAGTGATGCTGATATCCACATTCCCGCCTTGCGAATAGCATAGAGAAAGAATAAATTCAATGACTTGGCCTCCTTGGGGTCCAAAAGTTTTTGCCTCCTTTTCTTTTTTTATTCTATCAATTGATTTACAACTTATAACGACTTTAAAATACAGCAGCTGCTCAATAAATAATAAAGATAAACTGGAACTATATTAAACGCCCATACAAATTACAACAAAAACAACACCAAATGTCTACTACGCAAGAAGATTACTTCGGAAACACTATTGACAGCGATGTCCCACGCAAACATCGCAAACACAAGCATAGAAAATCTCGTTCCCTCACACCATCAGACTCAGAGCCTGAGATCCTTGGTCAAGAAGTAGTCCATGAAGAACGAGAGTACCGAAAACCAAGCCGTCGCCACCGGTATCGTGAAACCGTGGATACCGTCTACGAGCCCGCGCCTGTGATGACTGACACCGACACCGATGGGGTCACCACCGACGACGAAAGAAGGAGGAGGAGAAAGCATAGGCACAGAAGACGGGAGAGAATCCCAGATGACGCCAGCAACACTATCGCAGAAGCGGAGAGCGGAACTGACTTTGACGACAATTCCGAACACGTTCGGGGAGATTCTAAACCCAGAATGAGGGACAGAGCTAAAACTATGGGCGAGACGGCGATCGCAGCCTTAGGTCTCGATGAAACCTATAAAAGAGCAAGATCCAAGAGCCGAGAAAGGAAATCGTCTTTGGCATCGGATGAAGGTTACGATGAGAGGCATCGATCACGCTCTGGTTCCAGGCTGCACAGCAATACTGCCCAGGCCGCAATGATCGCCGCCGCTGTTGAAGCATTCAGAGCAAGGAATGAACCTGGTGGCGTCACAGGCTCGAAGAGCTTGAAGAGAGTTGTCGAAGCCGCCGTGGCTTCAGGCGCCGTTGAAAGCTTTTTGGACAGAAAAGGAGAAGACGAAAAGAAGTCCAATAGGAGAATCACAGAGTCTGTTATCGCAGGACTTGCAGCACAAAGGGGACTCAACGGAAAACCGAGTAAAAGACGTGGCCGCCACGACGAAAGAGCGAATCCAATAAAGGACTTGGTAGCCAGTGGGCTGATTGCAGCTGCCGGAAAAAAGTTCCTTGACTATCGGCGATCACGGTCTCAATCTCGGCCAAGAAACAGATCTGAAAATGGTTCCCCGGAGCGACCCGGGTTGAATCGTCAGCGAAGCCGCAGTGTAGGTGAGGCTCTGGCGGCAATGGGTCTCGGTGGCCTTGCTGTTGAAAGATTTGGGAAAGGCCGTCGGGACAGCAGAAGCTCAAGAGGTTCGAGAAGATCCAGCCATCAGGATGATTCGTCGTCAGATAGCAGTCTCTCCGACTCGGACCTTTCTCTAGATGAGCGAGCTGAGAAAGAACGTGTGAAGAAGCTACACAGAAAAGAAATAATCAGCATCGCTCTTGCAATCCTCGCGACCCTCCACCTCGGCCATGTTAGTTACGAAGCACGCGAGAAGCGTGCCATTCGAAAAGAGAACCTTGAGTCCGGTAAAATCAATCAGGAGGAGTCAGACAAGCTGCGTAACAAATCTCTTTGGAAGGATGCTACCGCGGTTGGTCTCGCCATATTTGCAGCAGCAGAGACCGTTAAGGCTTTCAAAGGTATGAAGGAAACTCGTCGCGAATGTCACGAATTCGAAAAGAAACGCCCAAAAATTGAAGAACACCGACGACACAAAGCGATCAAGCAACATCTTGACGATGATGATCGCATCCCACCTTCCGGAGAGGCTGCCAAATATTACGCACAACCCGGTTATATGGGCCCCCCGCCTGGTGCGCCAGCCGCGACCGCTTATCCGTACTATCCAACTTCCGGGCCAATACCAACATATGCGACTCGAGAAGCTTACGGTACTCGAGACGTTCGGGAAATTCCAGTGGTATATCCCAGCAGCGTCTCCCATGCTTAATGAGATTTGAACTCTTGCAATATTTTGAGGAAGTGTGATCTGACTTGTATTTGTTTGGGTTCGTTATTAGAAACGCAAACATTGAGCATGACAACCTAAGACTGGATCATCTTTATATTATTCTGCGAAAAAAATTGTACTAACCTATTTGAACGATTGTATTTTTTATTTCAGTAGGCAACTAAACGACTTTACGAACATGTTTACATCACGATGTATCTAAAGAGCTTTACGAAATAATTAGTTAAGTATCTAAGCACATATCGAAGAATTGACGTAGCCCTCCATTATTATCTTTGACTCATAATTCGTAGCTTTTGGTCCAATAACACACGAGTGAAATATGCTAAATTCATAAAGCATGCATCGATACTGCGGTCAGATCGCAGGTCCGGCTAGTTTCGTAACAAGCCAGACTCGGTCCGGCCCCAAGACCAGTCCGGCCGTCTCATGTTCCAAATTGTTGTGTTGCAGAGTCTAACTCCAAGGTCCCGAGACTATCCTAACTGAATCAATCCATTGGTCGGAGTTGGAAATTTCAGATGGGACATTTAGATATACATGAGGGTGACAAAATAAATCGAACAACGCAAAAATTTTAAGTAGTCGGTGTTTTAGAGTGACGATATTCAATAATCTGTAACTCTACTAATATTAAATCAAAAGTGGTTGCTTTTAGTTTTGTTTAAATCCAAATTGAGTGAAGAGCTGTTTAAAAGTAAATTTTATATAGTTTTATTAACAATATCTGTTAAAATCTTGGATCAAATGTTGTATCTCGGATAGCTGGGTGTTAGAATTTTGAGGTGTTGTCACCCTCGACATAGTAAGTACTTATCGTTTTCACCCAAGCCAAGCTCCAACCCAAGCCAATAACCAAAACCCCTGTCCATCACACGCAGCTTCCAATCAAGTCTCCTATTTTATGAAGAATTTTTCAACCTCATATTTGATTAAGCCTCCGCTCCGAATTCTCCTTCGGTCTAATTTCCAGACCTTCAGGACATCTGACCTCATCTTCGGCAGATCAAATTCCTATTCGGTTATCACCTCAGTCCTGCATAATAGCCTAAAGCGTCGAATTGTACTCTTGATATTGGCGGAAAGACTTCAATATGCTGACAAAAGCTAGCGTGAGAGCTTTGAACTAAGTTGGAAATCTTACATGCATGCAACATGGGTATATTCGCGCCCGAACGCGACAGATCAATACCTACGAAGTCAGAGCCCGCGTTCACGGAATCCGGGATAGAAATATGCCTTCATATCCCCTCTCCTTTCCACAGGGACCACTCCTCCCTTTTCTCTGTATTTGTGACTGCGAGGCAATCGTAGTTCTAGCCAATAAATTATAAGCGAGTCCGATATTTAACCCCACCTATACTCAGTACTTTTTGCGAGTCATCTTCCCACCAGTCATACTTCCCTGGCTTCGGTACCCCGGTATCAATACATCAATCAACCCACTAGGATCGGTGTAGCTCCCATCTTTTGATATACTATTCGACTAAGAGGCAAACACCAAGCATCTATGATATCAAGAACACTTGCAACATGGTTCAACTAGGCTCATACAGCATCAACGCGGACCAGCTCAAATTTGGGTTAACGAGTTTGGTTGGCATATACATCTTCCAAAGGGTAGCGCGATTTATAACGAAGTGGATACAAATCCGTCGAAGGTTTAGAAATGCAACAGATATGGTGAGCACCCGTATTTTGCTCTTTCACAATCGTATATCTATTTAGCGCTGTATGGTAAGCTTGATTTATAAATATTTGGATTCTAACTCAAGCTCTAATTACTCATATAGCCCCAACCGCCGCATCATTAGCTTCTTGGCCATCTGTTAGTGATGGCGGATATTGTCCAATCACTACCTCTCGATGTCCATCCCCATGTGCATTTGCCTTTTTTATTCGAGAAATACAATTTGAAAGATAATGGCGTTATGTATCTCGATCTCTGGCCTGTCGGAACTTCAATGGTTGTCATCTCGGACCCGAATCTAGCATATCAGGTCGCGCAAGGCTATTCACTCCCAAAAGCTGAGAGGGAGCTTGATCCGGTATTAAACCCTCTTTCTGGTCCTGGCAACTTGGTTTCTATTTCCGGTCCCAAGTGGAAGTTCTGGAGGACTATTTTCAACCCGGGATTTGCGGTACAACACCTTATGACTCTCGTACCCGGCATCGTCAAGGACTGCGAAACTTTCTGCAAGGTCATGGAAGAGAAGGCTAAGCAGGGCAAAGTGATTAATCTTGAGAAACACACGACATGTCTTACAATTGACATTATCGGTCAGTAGTCTTGTGAGTACTTCCAAACACAAATCTCGGAATATATCCTACAATACTGGCCCGGATACATCAATGATGGTGGCTAACTTATTTTATTTGCTAAATTTAGGGATACAGAACTTAATACTCAGTTTAAACCTCACCCACTCGTCGAAGCCTTCAAATCCCAGATCAGTTGGCTTGCCCCACCAAATTCCTACAATCCATGGCTAATATGGCATCCCCTTCGCCCATTGGTCTTTTGGTGGAATCAGCGAATCATGCGAGGAATCCTTGGAGGAATGCTTGATCAAAGATTTCGTGAAAGAAACCCTAATGGAACCTCAACCAAGAAAAGTAAGCCAATCATTGATCTTGCCTTGGAGACTTACTTGAAGGAGAAAGACGGAAAGGTCGACACTATGGACGAAGAGTTCAGGACAAACGCTATTAGTGAGTAAATCATCTATCGATTATGTTTTACGAGAGTTGGTCTGATATATTATGTAGCACAAATGCTGGTATTCGTTTTCGCGGGTCACGATACAACGAGCTCTACGATCTGTTATATATTCCACCGTTTGTCACAAAATCCGGAAAAGATGGCCCGTGCACGAAAGGAGCTCGATAACATATTCGGAACCGATCTTGATAATGCTGCTGCTTTACTCCGAGAGCAACCACAACTCCTCAATAAAATGGAATATTGCACTGCTATCATTCGTGAAATACTTCGCATGTACCCTCCAGCAAGTTCCGTTCGATTCGGTGAACCAGGGTATGAATCGTGATTCTAAATAATTCGCTTGTGCTGTAGACTAACACAAACAATAGATTTTACATGAAGGATCCCAAAACTGGCGCACTCTATCCCACCGAAGACCTTATGGTCTGGATCGCGTCCCTTCCCGTACACGTAAATGACAACTACTGGAAAGATCCCCGAGAATTCAGACCCGAACGCTGGCTTGAGGACGATATTCCAAAAGACGCGTGGAGAGCGTTCGAACGTGGTAGCAGAAGCTGTATAGGACAGGAGCTAGCGCTGATTGAGACGAAGGTTATCATGGCATTGACACTTAGAAGGTTCGATATTGAAGCACAGAGACAACCAAATGCAGCCAATGGATTGGGAGAAGTATGCGGTGAACACGTTTACCAAGTACTAGCAGGGAGCGCAAAACCAAAAGGAGGCATGCCGTCTATCATCAAACTAGCCCCGAGGATTATCTAACCTGTTAGAAATGTGGATGCGTCAAGTTGTATGAAATAAATCAATAATATAATTACAAAGAAATATCTAACTCTAAAGATGACACCGGATCTTCTTCCAAGCTAGGTAGAAGCTGCACTATTCCTTGCTAGGCATAGCAATTTGCTCCTCACGGTGATCAAGCTGGATCGAACCTTGCTGACTTGAACCCGTCAACATGATATCCTTTGTAAAGAATGCATTCTTCTTCCACGGTGGTGGGAATGTTGCTTTTTGTTCTGTTATTACGGTGTATGCCTCTCCGAATCCGACTCCTGGATGGAAGATACCAGTCGAGTAGGCTAGGATAACGATCATACTAGTAACAGTTAATTAGCACCATACCTCCAATTAATCGACCCAAAAATAAAGAGAAATACTTACACTCCTTCCAAGACACAAAATGCGGTTTCATCCCTTGCCAAATGACCGGTGTATCCACCACTCAACTCCACAATTCTATAAATGCTTCTAACGTACAATACCAGACAAGCCATACCCAACCCCATCAAGAACAACTTGAAGCGTCGGTCACTCCTCAGCTTTTTATACCTTGGGTCATACGCGCTTTCTCCAACCTTCCTACATTTCAGCGCAAACATACCGCACAAAGCAAGCCAGATGGTAATCGACACGACTTGGACGGCGATACCTCCCACACCGATATGAGCACCAAGAGTGGGAGCCTGACCCTCACCCGCCGATATCGAAGAGATGATACCGCCGGGTAATTGAATTACCAATGATACGATATCATTGATCACGAAAAAGTAGGTGTACACTTTGGGTTGAACTTTTGAGATGTCCGCCCCGTATGCAATCACGATTCTCGTGAGACAGAGGTATATACCGGCGGCGAAGAACGTGGGAGCTAGACCTATACCGAAGATTTGAATGAAGAAGGCCGGGAGGGACCAAGGGTTCGTGTAGGCTAGGATTCGTCCGGCGTAGCCCCACATTTCGAGGAAGCATGCGATGCACATGCATATACCGAATCCGCGAGTTTTGTATCGAATGGTGAAGTAGAGGTGGACGAGGAAGGCGCCAGCGAACAAGCAAAGTAGGACAGCGTTCATGATGAGAGAAGGTCTGTAGCCGAACCAGCTGGCGCTGATGGGGCAGATGCCCCATCCGCATTGCAGAATGGAGGTTACCAGTTGTTGTGCAGACATGGTGTCGTCGATAAGAAATTAAAGAGAGTTATCGAATAAAGGGAGGAAGGTAGCGAATTTGAACGTTCTCAAATATAGCATATCCTTTTTGGTGAGTCTGGAGAATATACAAGACTTCCTCAGGTACGAAAGATTAGTCTATAGGTGATGGCCATCGCTAGATCCTTTTATAATTTTAGTCAGCCTCCTCGAGATAATGAACTTACGCTTGAGAGCTCTCGAGCACGAGTGAATGTTCGAACGATGAAAGCCTTACGATTATCCTCACCGGGAGATTTATCGATATCCTTGAAACTCTCGTGTTCGAAATACGAGGGCAGAAGGCTCAGGCTAGAGAGCTGAAAAATGAACTTGCATGTTCCCCTGGGGCTTAATATATTCTTAAAGACGTTCCGCTTCCTTCTGTCTATACCAACAGGAAGATCCCCGGTCGGATAATATAGGTGATTAAAGCGCCATAACGCAGTCAATTACCCCACGACGACCACCACTTTGTTTCTCCGATCCTGAGTTTTGGGGGGCATCCGAAGAGATCGATTAGATCTTGGGCACCTGATTGGTGTTTTGAGCTTTGGTGGGAAGACTATTCCCTTCTAGGTCGTATTAAAACTAAGAAAACCCCCAAGACTAGAAAAATCATTCCTCCTCAAAGGAATTCCTTGGCTTCTTTGCGGCTTCTTCCCGTATTTTTCTAGGATATACACGGTTTTGAAGCTTCAAAATACAGCCGGGAGGACGTGATATGCCTGGCGACACGGTGGAGCTTGGCACCAATGCTCGTTGTGGGGTTTTCCGGGGTGTGAAATACGAATGAATTCGGTATTCGGCTGGCTTGTGTTGGGACGTGGTTAACGTTAGCGGGTGGCTAACATGGGACTCGATTGGACAATTTCATTGTCGAAGCAGGGATTTTATCGATACTGTTTATCAAAATCACTCAGAGTGTATTCAACCTGTTTCCCGTGCACAGAGCCATTGCAGCGTTTCGGAGCCTTTGTTGCTTCGATGCGGTTTGGCCACGTGAAGAATCTCACAAAGGAGGCGCAGGAAATGTGGTACCATATCAAGTGCCAGATCAAATCTAGGCTTATCTGCTGTTACCTTAATCAATGATTAGTAACCAAGTTCGAAACCACTTTTGTAGTCTAAAATACATGACTTACTGTAGCTATAGCCCAAGACCATCGTTTCCGCAAACTCTGAATCGCGGACGTGTGCGTTGAAAGTACTAAAGCTCAGCGTGACCCAATGCCAGGAAAGGGTATCACTTAGAACCTTTGCACTTCTTAGGTCCCCCTTCAGCCGATAATGAAGGCTTTTCTCTCTGTTTGGTTTGAAAATAGTCGCTTTAAAGAGCGGCCTTAAGCCCTTGTTTCTCGAAACAGCGGTTTTAATGTCCGAATCGAAGTTTTGATCAGGCCGGCTGGTTCCGAGAACTCCTGTTGTATTTTGAAACTACTTGTGTTGTAGACCCCCAAATCAGCGAATGCCCAACACACAAGCTCAGGACAAGATTCGAAGCAAATTCCGATAAGCAATTTTTTCTTACTTATTAGACGAAACTTAAGAACCCATCGAGATTTGATATTCTATCAAATGAGTCTTATAGGGGCTTGCAAACGACTTTGAAGGAAAATATCGTATTCAAAAACCGTTTAAAAATTTCCATCTCAGCTGCGGCTCAACAGCCGCCTACCAATGTTTGGTCGACAAAGCTGAACCGAAGCGAACCGAATAACGCTATAGCGGATGCTGCGGAAGGCCTGAAATAAACATGCTGACGAAACTTCAGCCACAGAAAACAACGTCGGACTTTCGGGCGCAGTAGGAGAATCCGAAAGGTGACTTCGTCATATTACTTCTAGGAAAAGTTAAATAATACTAGAATATTCTAAAATTCATCCGATCTATACCGCTTGACGTGTATGTGCCAAGCACACACAGATTCGGAGAATGGTTTTAGTCCGAAATGCGCGTTGAGCACCGAATTAGTGAATTTTTTTTTTGCAGGAAAGACTAAATTTAGTCCGATAAGTAGAAATCAGTACGCCTTACGCAGATGAGACTTGCTGCTTCCAGGAAATATATAAAGTAGGGAGTGGGAATATCGGCTTTTAGGAAAGCTGTAAGGCCTTGAATTAACGGGCACAAAATGAGAAAAAATGACTCGACTCAGTATAAATCTGTAGATAAGATTGCTGCCTGAGAAGGTGGCTTCTAAGTCTCATTCTTATGACTTCAAGCCTCGTAGTTATTACTTTATAGGATATCTAATCGAAATTGCTTTAATTTTATGAGTACGAATCTATAGATTCCAGGACTCAGCCAACGAGGAGCAACTTCAGCTCTGGCAGCTACAGATGGACATTATAAGGCGTTATACGTTTCAGAACGAGGCTTGTAGGAAACATTATGTCCGGAATCCCCATCAGGCAGCTAAACAGGAACTATGGAGGCAAATTGTTGAACACCAAGACTGAGGAAGCATGATCCCCTCCCGGTTAATCTCGGGGACAATCCATATCAGAGCCCTCTAATTCGTCTCTAGAATTGACACAAATGCTTGCAAAAAAATTGAAACCGGTCAGGAAATTCTCTTGGAAAGGACCGAGTCTGCAATGCGAGGGGTTATGTCACACGAATCAAACCATGCACTTTGACAGAGAGGTCCCGTGTCCCCGTGAACAGCGAATAGCATCACTGCTTCAGATTATTAATTTTAATGGGCCATCTGGGAATTCTTTCGGGAGTGCTTACGAACGCAATTTGAGAGATCCCTGGTCGTATACAATCAAGCAACTTCATGTCTGCATACACACGGCCACAGAAGTGCCGAAATACCTCCGTGCATGCATCTTCAGTCTAGCCAATCCGTTGTCTTGGAGACCCCAAGCTAGGATGATTCCGTATTCACCATACAATTAAGTCTTCCAATAATCACCTTTTCAGATCCAAAGGCAAAACTAGAGGGCAGACTAAGAAAGAAACCCCGAGAGCTCAACAGGCCCCACACAAAAGCCTTTGCAATGATTTTCAAGAAAAAATGACTAAAGAAGAAGAAGAATGGGCAACCAACCGTGCTAGTCTACGTGGCTCTTGCGACACCGGCCGTTTCTTCAAAAGATGCACTACACGGATAAAAAAAGAAGTACAGACGCTCGTTCCCCTTTCCGCAAATATTAAATCATCCTATTTGACCAAATAATCTTCACCATGGGTTAGTTGATCCCGGCTGCATGAAGGCGGCCCATCTACATCTCTTCAAATGATGAATTTGCAGATCAACCCTGTCTACGGGCACTCTTGAAAGGAAGAAAAGGATATGTCAGCTTTTACGTGATCAATAGTTAGATACTTGTGTACCAATAAGGCACTATCTACACTTGAACTTACCCTGATCGATCTTCCTGCATAAGTAGTTTTTGATACGGCCGAGGGATTTGATAGTATTTGATACGTGTCTATCGCCGGGCTCTTTGCCGAAGTTGAGGGGTTTCGAGGCCGCTTCCCGGCCGTTTCATTTAGCTTATCTTGCGTACATGAAAGGTTTTCCTTTCCCGTTCCCCCACATTGTACAAGATGCAAGAATAAGTACAAAGGGGACAAACTAGTATCTGATACGTAAAATTATGAGTAAGAAGATACTCTTTGCAAAAGATCATACAAGGTACTCTTGATGATTTTAGTCCCGAAGCTTCGTGAGATGTTTGTAAGTCTGAGGCAAGTTGTTCATGAATCCAGGAGGCATTGAGTATTCTTGACTAAGGAGAGAAGGATATTGTGTCGCCTAACCAAGGAGAAGCACACTTCGTCAATGCTGCATAATATCACCATTGGGCAAGCTAACTAATCAGTCGGACAAGCCAACTCCTAAGGCAGTTGGATCGATAATGCAATTATGCATGTATATATCACCACTGAATAATTGACTCAATGACTATGCACATAGACGATTTGACTCATGATTAGCTGTATCCAAGTACGGAAATACTCCGTGAAGCAGACAATAGCTTTATATTAATTTTTTTTTAGGGGATATTTATATGGACGGTCTAAATCCCCAAATCTGTTGGATAACACATTTGAAATGTTGTAGATTTAAACGGCTGGCTGATGTTACACCTGCTCAGTTTCTAAGCCGTATGATTACAGTGTAAAGCACCAGGAGCAAGGCAGACCTTGGATTTTAGAGCCCCATCTGCAAGGTTTTCCTTTGAGACTGTTGAAGCAATCATCGGGTAATATTTCCCTGAATTCACACAGTCATATCTACGTTGTAAATGATTTCGGGCTGGCCCTGGGCGATATTCGCAGGTTTTATGAGGGTCGCTTGAACAACGAAAAACAGGCAACCAACGTTGCAACATCCCCCCACAGCTGTTCAACCTCACCAGCTCACCCCAGCTAAACAAGCAACCGACTTCAACCGTCGACCCAGAGCATCCTAGCTTTCGATTGACACTCTTTTCGCGACGAATTCTTGCCAACTCTGCAAATTGTAGCTTCGGCTCAACATGTTCGGCGCAATCATTTTGCGTCTCAAGAGCGAAGTGTTGGGAATCCATGCAGTTTTAAAGTTAGTCGGTCTCGTACCCGAGTCGTCAATTCAAACCAATTAACTTCCATGTGCATGCAGGTCCACTCTTGAGGCGGCGCACCGCCAGTTCGAAGCTCACAGCTCCTTCCGAGAACCCAGATGCGAAGTGCGAGCGGTGAATCCACCTTGGCCTAGCAGCAATGTAACAGGGGAAGAGGGGCCCAAGCCTCGACCTGTGTGTCTGTCAGAACATCCGTGACGAAAACCTGTTACGAATTCCACAGGCTCGTCGCTGACTTGGGCACGCAGCTAGCGAGGCTCCAGGACTGGCACAGCTTTGCCATATGGAAGCAGTCAGGGCATGCTATGTTGTTCAATCGCAGAGTCGTCTCCTCTCGTCCCAAGTTTATCGGATACACCGACTGTAAACGAATAGACTATATAACGGGAGATATTTGCCCCGAGAGTTTCTAGACTTCCTGAATCAGATCGAGTCACTTCATAGACATTTCTCAAAGTCGGGTCATCAATTCACAGACGCCGATAGGCTCTTTTCGTACTATCCATCTATTTTTGTTGGTGGATCATACACCAACGACTTGGCTCTTAAATCACCGCGCCCATTGCGCAACTGCGCTGGGACAACGGATATTTAATTCAAGCTTCGCTATTCAAAATTTTTTGTTTTTTGAACATCCATCGGTTTCAAAAGCTAAACTAAAAGCCTGGCATATCAAACGGAGATTTCTGCCTTCCGAACTCCGTGACTTTTTCTCGGGTCTCCACGGTTCCCTTCAGGCGGTATCTTGAAAGCCCAAAGAAAACACCTTTCTCGCTTTGAATTCGAATATCCAACGAGAACTCGTGTCCCGGACGGAGATTTTTCTAGAAAGCTCTACTTTTTACTCTGCTACTACCTACAAGTCGTTATCTAAACACGAACCGGAAGATTCAGATCCCGTAGCCATATCTCCGATCCGACAGTCGCTGGTGACGTCTACCCACTCGGACTCTGCAATTCGTCATGTCATCCCACGGGAGACCAATACCCATTCGCAAAAGCTGCCAATTTTGTCGTGCGAGAAAGATTAAATGCTCCGGCCAAGCAAGATGCGAGGCCTGCAAGGAGAGAAACTTGGATTGCGTTTACGCTCCCGAGTCGGCGAAGGGGCGCCCACGAAGGGTATCCGCATCTGCTGCTGCCCGAGCGGCGGCTTTGATGCAGCCTACCATTAAAGTACGTCCAGAGACCAATCGACTCTCTGTTCCATCTTTTTCCTCTACTTTTTCTGCGGGTATACATCGATCGTGGTGGGGCTCTTTTGCACATGCTAACAGTTCCAAATTGCAGGAACATGAAGCGCTCCAAACATCCACATCCTCAACACAAAATAATGATCCCCATTCGTTCACATACACGTCTACGGACTACCAGAGGGAAGCTTCGCTTCTATCCTCCAAGACAATTGAGAACTGGACTCGCATCCGTCCATTACTGTCATGGAATCCGGACAATACCATCGCCCAAGATATCGATAAATTCTTCCGTCAGGAATTTGGCGGCGAAGCACCACCCCTTGAGAATCCATACCTCCGTGCCATATCTACATTTCAAGACAAGATGAAGGATATCGATGAGAGTAAAGCACCTGCGACGCTGCAGAAGAGAGATATATCGAGCGACAAGAATTCGCCAGTCTCAGACATGTCAAGCCCACCCGCTGATGCTATGGAGGTTCAATACCGTGCACCGGTGCTATCATACGACGGAGTCTTGACATTCATGGTGCAAGAAGTTGTAGAAATGGTTGCCATAATGTATGGGAGACTTGGATGCCAGCATCTTGACGATTCACCGGGCAAGTTTTACGTCAAAAGCTGCCTCGCGGATACCACCAAGAATATGTTCTCAACCTCTGTTCTCAATGGCACGGCAGCACAAAAGCCCAGCCCGTTAGCAAGATTCGAACAGCATCAGATCGTACAAATGATTGAGAGTTGGTTCAGCTTGCACCCACTCAGCGCAATCTGCTCCAAAACCCTATTCCTCCGCCAATTCCGCGATGGAAAGCATGACGAAATCCTCTTGAACCTCATGGTCGGCGACGCCCTCTACATTGGTGACGGCCGCATTGGCTCCAATGCCGGCGAGCCATTCTTTGAATACGCTTGTGCATTAATGGGTACCCGCAAAGTAGACAAAATCTCCCTTTCCATGATGCAATCCTGCCTCCTCCTCGCATGGCACAACATTTGCATCGGCAAGGGACGTCGTGGAACCGCCTTCGCAAGTCTTGCATGCGCGGGCACCAACAAAATCCTCATCCAATTGAGCGACAAGCCTATCACGGGACAAGGCATGATCAATGGCGTCGATATCGGCGAAGTCGAAACCGAACTTCTAAAAAACATAAACTGCGTATTATCACTCCTTACTCTCTGGGGGTTCATGCAATTCGACACCCCATTCGCCGATTTCCTCCCCGCCGTGAACAACCTCGCAACGGAAAGTCTCCCATCCGACCGACGATACTCTTTAGTTGCAGAACTAGACGAGCGTAGTGGAAACTTATCCACTCGAAGACGGCAAGGATACACTATCAAAACATGGTGGGCGCTACGAAACATCACATCGACATGCTCCCATATCTACGCACTATACCCTCGAAACCTCCCCACCATCGCTGAAGAATCAAACAAGGACGACATGTTTTGGGTATCCCTACACAGACTGAAGGGGATAAATAACCAAAATATCCCGCTACTATGTATCCGCATTCGGAAGGTTCTAGAGGAGGCCGTCCGGTCGCTAGAGACCAAGAAGGATGATATGAATAAAGTCGCCATCGCGGTGCCGATAGTACTCTACTACGTCATCATGATACACCTTCTCTTCCCCAGCGTTGCAGAAGAGGACGACTGGAGCGTCACATTGGATACCATGGTTAAATTCTTGGAAACTTCGCAGGCGATGCTGGCTGCATTGAGGCAGTTCGACATGGATAAGAAGGAACCGGTGCCAGAGGATAAATGGGTCTTCTCGCGTGCCATGCTGCCTCCCGAGACAGTGGATATCGCGATGGCGAATATGATGCTGTTGGGTGTGGACGCTTGCGGGCGGGCGTTGGAGTATTTTGTCGGGTGTGTGGATAAGGGTAGCTGGCAGGAAAGCCAAATCGTACTAGCGGATCTGGGGAGACTACGAGAGGTGGCGAAGGATACTTTGGCGGCAGCAAAGTTGGAGAAGCTGAATAGCGCAAGACGCTTGAAAGAGGTGAAGAAGCAGGTGAAGAAGGTCATCGTGAGGTTGGAGGCGTGGGGAAATCTAGAAGGACCGTTGACACCTCCGCAGATGACTGGCCCACAGAATAGTTTTGATGGCTTCGTGGCTGCCACTGCGGGGATAGGTAGTAGTCCAGCAGCCACAGCCGCTGCAGCGTTCAACCTCGCAGGAGACTATTCAAATGCTGCTAATTTCGATTTTTCTGGGATGGATTTCGATATAGGTGATTTGGGTAACTGGCGGGGCAGTCCCTCACCAGCAGCAGCGATACAACAGCTTCCATCACCGTCAATGTCGTCCGCTCAACGTTCAACCGCGACCTCAAACTCAACAACCGCAAACTCGCCGGAGTTTATTCTGTCGGGTATGGATTCCGCATCAGGTGCGACGAGGGCGGCTCCACAAGCTAATATCAACAATCCAGATATCAATATCGATTTGAGCTATCTTGAACCATCCGAGGCGTCGCTTTCCGCTGCTATTGCGGCTGCGGCTGCGGCTGAGACGTCGGTTCCCGCTATCAATGCGGATGATATTCAGGATTTTTCGTTTACGAGTTATAATACCCATTTCCCAAGTCCTACTGCGTTTTGGACGCGATCAGGTGCGCCAGATGAGACCAATACCGCTGAGATGCTGGAGAGGTTGAACAGGGACGGTTTGGATTAGTATATTTTCTCTCTCTCTCTCTTTCTTTTTTTCGGGTTTATTCCCTTCGTTAAAATTTCTTTATCAGTTATGACATGTTATGGGAGCGTTTGGATGACCAGTTTAGAAGACTTTTGGGTTATATTAGCGTTGTAATTTGCAAGTTTTGGGTCGAGGGGGTGATATTTCTTCTCAATCTCTACTTTTTCCTTCTCAAATATAATAGGATAATGTATCATATCTCCTATTCTTCTCTGCATTGAATAATAAGACACATTATAATATTACCCCGACTAAAAAACGCCATGCATGATAATCTTTATAAAAGAAAGAAAAAAAAAAAAAAAAAATTTGTAGAGAAGAAAAGAAATGAGAAAACCAGCAATCTATAATACTGCGCCAGAAAACAACAACAAGACGCGATCAAACAAAAGTATTATAAAACCTACTCGTTACCTTAAGTAACTTCTTAGCCTAGCACTTTTACCGCACCATAATACACCATGTAGAATAAATGTATGGAACAGCAAAGAAACGAGGGGTTAAAAGTGTTATATCCCTCTATCCCTTGTCGTCCGCTTCATCGGGCTCCTAATACCATAATCCACTCCTCCACCCCATACATTCCCATTCTTTCCTGGTATCTTCGAGCTGCTACCCGGTGTGCCCATCCCGGGTGCTCCAGCAGCAACCCTCTTCGCTGGTGTCATCAGATCGCCAGCGGCGTAAGACTTCCTCCCCGCCGTCGTTGATCTTGGAATATTACTGCTGGTAGAGGGCACACCGAAACTCTGCCGTCCAGCACTAACCGGAACACCATTCTCATGATGTCTCGAAGTGGTGGTCGCAGGAGCTCTATAAGTGGGCGTCTGCCTCTGTTCCTCCTTCACCGGTGCATCCTGTCTAAACGATGCGAATAATCCACCAACATTCTGCGGCACTGTGTGTCTCTCATATAACGGGTTTGGATGGACTTTGAAACCCGGCTTGAACTCCGCTGGGCTCGGAACGGCGTATCCACCTTTATCCGTGCTGGTTCCACAGTCCCTCATGTTGGTGTGTACTCTGGGGTTGACGAATTTTTTATTATACTCGCTCATAACCTGAGAATTGATGTACTTGTCGTCCTTATTTTGAGTTTGGAATGCTTTGAAGAAGAGAAAGAGGTAGACTGTGACAGCCATGTTGATGCAGAAGATATCGCGGAGGACTGTTATGCGGGAGGTGGAGTATGCGGTTGTGGGAACATCGGAAAAGAGACCGCCGCTTGGTGGTGGGGTGTATGGTAGTAATAGAAAGATAGTGAGACAGTGGAGCGGGGAGAAATATGTCGACATGGCGAGGTTGAATTTGGCGTAATCCCACTTTGCAATCTCCCAGACTTCGTCTTCGGTAATACCATCGTGAATCGGTGGGGTTGTCGCATAGGGTAAATTGGGGAAGAGACTCTTGAGAATACGTGCTGGCGAAGACTCGTTAGGGCTTGAGGCGACACGGACACGGCGAGCTGAAGGAGTGGGTGGCTCGGTTTGAAGGGAGGCTTCAAATGTACGGTATGGGCGAGTGCGATTCAAGGTGTATATGGTGTTTCCAACGGAGAATACGAAGAGTAAGGTAGAAATTATGCTCATCTGTGAGATGTTAGTGGATCTTCTTTGGAGTGTTGAAGAAAATCAACTTACAAACCAGCCCAGCGCGCCACCGCCGCCATGGTGCCGGCTGTAGTCTTCATTCGGATCTCGGAGGACCTCTTCGAGAGGACTTGAGCGACTCCAGCCGGATTTTGTGTTCGAGTTTGCTCTCGTAATCATTATGAGAATATTCAGCGCTATGCCCACCGGTGCGGCGATCGTTTCGCCTAAGCCTTCCCAGTCATAGGTTTCGAAAAGTAGAGAAATGGAAAGGAGATTATCGAGAGGGTTCAAGAATGAAGATATCCGCTGGCCGAAGGTCTGTCTGCGGACGAGACGGTGTCGGCGAGTGCTGTGAGCAGTTGTTCCTGGGACCGGCATTGTTGCGGTTGTAGAGGTAGACCGTGATGGTTGTTATGACGTCGGGCGAGGCAGTCGAGAAGATGGAAGCACGAGGTTTAGATATTAGACATTAGTTGTGGATCCGGTCCCTAAATAGAACAAATAATTTTGGTATTGAAGAGAAGAGAAAGAGAAGGCGATCCGGGGAAGCAGAGGTCCGATGCTGTCGGGGCCGGTGTTGGTGTCGTTACAGGCCGTCGAAGGAAGGATGAGAGGATGAGGTTGACAGGTTTAAAAGAATGCGAGGAAAAGAGGCGCGTGTTGGCCTTATCGTCCAGCTGCGATGATCAGTGTTGTTTCGAAGGGCGATCCTTTGTTTACGTGTGCCTGGCAACAACACACGACCACCTGCCTGTTTCTCAGGCAATTACTTACCTCGCCCGATATTATATATTATACAGAATAATAGAGAGACTTGACTCATGAAGATTCATTCAACAGATCCTGAAGAGACAAGAGATACCAAATTTATAGACACTCTTCAAATTTAGTAGATTTTTGATAAAGTTAAAGTGTCAACGGGTGTGTTCTGGCGATATGCCTCCTGCATCTGCATGAGCAACTAGGAGCATCCCGGAACGTCTTCATCTATATGTGTATTCTGATTGAGCACTGACCTCAAAAAAGATATCGATATGCCATCACTTCATTCAAGAAACTCGAGAGAGTTAAAATATTCTCTCATAGATAAAGTGTAGCAACCTTCTTTATACCGTTAACTTCATCATGCTTGCCTCGTAGACGTTGTGAAAATGTTAGTGAGTATCTACGAATGTACTTCAAAGCTGCCTGGTGAAACTAATCCAGTAGCATTTCTCGACATTCTTAAGGAATCTTCAAGCTAAAATAATATTCGTTTCATGTTTTTGAATCATTCGAAGATACCAACAATATCGAGCTCATTCTTGGATTTGCCAGCCTAGCCACCAAACACCAGCCACAGAATCAAGCCCACATAGAAACTGGAAAAGCAGGCTCACGTAAAGAACATTGCTTATATATAAACAAGTAAAAGTTGAGCTGAGTCATTTGTATTACTAAATATTCATATTCATATATTATTCATTCTTCTGTCGTCGTAACCTTGAAAGCTGGCCAGAAAGCAAAAGTAGCGAGGCCACGCAACGAAGTGACATTGCCACGCCTAATATTATAACACCTCACATGCGCGCCATACGCATCTCATCTTCGAATCATGTCAACCATGCGACAACCGTAAAACCCAGCCCATTCGATGCCACCGACCAGCACCCTCCCTTTCCCTTATCACATAACGAGCACGCTCGAGCAAGGCACCGTCGACAATGGATGCCTCCCGTCTAATCCTCGGCGTCGTCTTTCTAATTCTCATCCTGTCCCCCGACAACAACGCCAGCATCTCCAACCGCGAATACGACATCAAGAATATCGTCGCAGAGGAGCGGAGATGGCTCGGGGAGCTTCAAAACTCAACCTACGGCAACGTCGGAAACCTCACCGGCTTCGCCAACAACGGCTGGTGGAGCGCTGAAGGCATGGGCGTGGTCCGGAGGGTGGTCAGCCGCATGGTTGACGATGTCTTCAACCGAGCGACTTCCGACGACGGATACCGTAAAGCTGGGAACATCCTGGACGATACACCTGTTAAGAAGCGAGACGTGGCAGTACAACCTCCAGAGACTCTTCCCACAGCTTCATCGAAATCACCAGAGGCGGAGAGGCGGAGTAAAGCTCTCGGTCTTGATCCTCTACACGGATCACCCCACGAAACCCCTTTATACCGAAACATCACGGGTATGCTCTCAGGCAACTGGAACCGGCTGGATATACCGGGTCTCTACAAGCCTACAATCAACGAAACCTATCAACGAAATATTACGCTAGATAAGGGCAGGTTTTGGATGGTCGTGAAGGAGAAGCAGCCGAAGAAGCATTTTGAAGAATTGCGGGGTGTCGCTCAGATGGTTTCGTTCACTATGGAGCTTTACAATGACCAAGGCGGTCGGATGGAATCTCAACCGTTTGATGTTAGAATGCATGGAGTTCACTTTGTGGAGTCTGGTCTTCTCGTTGGCGCGTCAAACAGTCACAAGTTCGTATTCCTTACTTGAGCTATCAAGCGCTTTGCTAACACGATGATGAGATTCGCTGGTATATTCGGTCTGCCTCATCTCACACCCTCGAATCATACGTACAACCTTATCAAGAAACCTCTTAACGCTTCACTCTCCTCTCAGATCGATGAGCATCTCGAATCCGGCGACGAATATCCTCCTTGGATCCCGGTTGACGAACAATATATTGGCACGCCACCGCTACAATGCCAATATATCGTGTACCTCCAAATACATCCCATAAAGATGCACCCAGACCCGGCTTGGTTTACCGGAATCTCGCAGCAATCTATTGTTGATACCATCGAACGCGAGCTACGTCACCGTACAGGAGAATACATCCCCATAACACCACCGCCGCTCGTGGGATCTGCAATCATATACTCACCGGATTGTTCATTCGTACTATCTACGGAAGGTGCCGCGGGGGTGAAACTAGAAGCATACTTTGACCGAGTTTCAAACTTTGCATTGAACGCATGTCTGGTCGTGGCCTTTGAGATTTACTTTATGATCCGGCAAATGAAAGAGTCTTCCACACCATCAACGTTATCTCGGGTATCCTTCTGGACTATCGGGATACTATCTCTCCTCGACGGCTACATAGTCATCATTTTTATCGTCACAGCGACTCTAGTAGAGCGGAGTTCGCTCGCTCTCCTCGCTGCTGCCTTCTTCTGCACCGTCCTAGCAGGGTTCTTCGGGATCAGATACATGCTCATGATATACCGCGTCCAGCTTCCCGAGCGACGAGCCGCACAAGCAGCATCCACACCTGCACAAGCCACACCCGCTGTAGCAGCAGCACAGGCGGCGGCAGCACGAGCTACAGCCGCAGGAGGACTCCCACCACCCGTAACCGCACCCGTAACACCCCCACCACCAACAACCACGACAGCACCACCCGCTACAACGGTCAGACAAGACTTTTCCTCCATAATTACCCGGTTCTACATGTTCCTCGTCATCACAGGCTTCTTGTTAATCTATTCCATGTCCCTCCCGCTCCTCATGCGCAACATCATCCAACGCATCGCCCTCCTCCTCTCCCTCTCATTCTGGATCCCGCAAATCTACCGTAATACCTACCGCAACTGCCGCAAGGGACTGAAATGGGAGTTCGTATTCGGCATGTCGGCGTGCAGGTTGATTGCGGTGCTGTATTTTTACGGGTATACCGATAACATTGCGTTTGCGAGACCGGTGAAATGGATATGTTGGGCGGCGGTAGGGTGGGTGTGGTTTCAGACTTGGATGTTGGGGGTGCAGGAGATGCTCGGTCCGAGGTTTCTCGTGCCGGAGGGGTGGTTCCCGCCCGCGTATGATTATTATCCTATTTTGCCAGCCGATGATCTGGAGAGGGCGTTGCCGGGGGGTAATCCGGGGAGTCCTACCAAGGAAGGTGGTGCTGGGGGCGGAAGGGGGAGAGGGCAGATGTCTAGGAGTTTTGATTGTGCTATTTGTATGCAGAGTGTAGAGGTGCCTGTTGTGCCGAGTTCTTCAGCCTCTTCTGCCGGTGTTGTAGGTGGAGCGGAGAGGGCGGGGGGTGCCGGTGGTGGTGAAGGTAGCGGGGCAGGAGGAGGGGTTGTGGGGTTGTTGGGGCAGGGTGTGTATGTGGGTAGGAGAAGTTATATGGTCACGCCTTGTAGGCACGTATTCCATTCCGGGTGTTTGGAGGGATGGATGAGGGTTAGATTGCAGTGTCCTATTTGCAGGTATGTTTTTTCTTCTTCAAAGGACTTTGGTTATATCGGGGATGAGATTGCTAACGGGTTTTGTGGCGCAGGAATACGTTGCCTCCGATATGATATGATATGATACGATGGGAGAGGTGAGTGATTGTACGATAAGAATCGGGGAATTGTTGGGTATTTTCTATATCTTATAGATTGGGGCTTTTGGTTGCGATTAGCTAGCATTGGTATTCGGCGTTCTTCTTAATTTTCTTCCTTTTGGGGATGTATGCATGTTGATACATTTGTAAAAAAAAGTAGGAAATACCCTACTATGGATATCTCTGTTTCAAACCTTCTATTTTACAATATTTATAAATGATCGCGTAACTGTGAATGTTCGTATCACAAGAGACACTGACATTCTAGATTATCAACAACGAGTCATTAATTCAAGAAGTCTAGAAGGATAGACAATAACTCGAACGGATGGCTATCCGTTGTGACGTTGCAAAGAGAGAATCTTTCGATATCCGGATATAACACCCTTGAAGGAGCCCACCGATCCGGTTCTGTAAGGTACAACACAGCTAGTAAAGGTCCCGTCAGCCAAGACGTTTAGCTCTTTGAATCCTCTCCCCTTTTGTGAAGCGCTTTGGCTAGCATTGCATTGAAGAAACCATTTTAAACGAGTTTAGAGGGGGTTCGAAAAGGAAAAGGCAGCGTGACCGTCCGCAAACGGTGGGATTTATAGATATAGCAAGAGTCTTAGCATAGTCACCCGACGTAATGAGAACCATCTCGAATTACAAAGCTGATATTAGTTTGGCCCAGACTTTTCAATCATTGTCAAGTACACTTCGTTCGTCTAACGTGATGTTATTTTCTTTTGTATCTTTTTGGGGTCTCGTTTGTTAACGGGGGTCGTTTCAAACCCTGCAAGCCCAGCCCGGCCGGAAAAATAAACAAGGGAAGAGCAAAGCCTGTCTTGACGGTATTGTCGATTGATTGGGGGGCAGAAGGAACGAGGGGTGTGGGCTGTTTACCGCACCAACCAAAACACGGCGAAACGCTCTTCACCTCATCTCAGCGGTGGGAGAGAGGCTGTGTACCAATCCCTGGTTCTTGTGCTATGTTTACTGCCTGTACATTATTGAATGGAGAAGAGAATGCATGGGAGAATGTTTACGAATTCTTGAGGGGTGGTGAGTGAGAGAAAGTGTGTGAGAGAGTGGGTGTAAACATCGAGTAAAGCGTGATGCTTAGACATTCCTTTTAGCTACTTCTTGTCACGATACTTGTTTAATATTATTATTATCTACTATTCTATCCCCCTTTCTCTTCTCTCTTTCTTATTCTTCTTCTTCTTCTTCTTTTCTTCGTCTTTTGTTTTTTTTTTTTCAACATTCCAGAACTTCTCTTTGAGAGAGAATAGAGAGAGAGAGATCATTCCTTTTCTCGTTCCTTTCTTTTTTATTTCCCTTTCTTTAACGTGAGAGAGCTGTGCTCGTTTCTTCCCCCATTGCAATTGTGTTAGCCCATTCCGGACATCCAACAACGCAACGCCGACAATCTGGATTCTCGTTTCAACGGCACGGACTCTTCTCGATTCTTTCAATTCGATTCTTTTGCAACAGAGACTCCAAAGGGATTGTCATTTTAAAGAGAGTTATAAAATACTACGGGACCGGTTTCCCCATTTTCCCATTTCTTATCCTTCCCTCTTTTTTCAATTTCCTTTTTGTTTGTTTAAAAAAAAACCGTTGTACTACTTTACTGTAGTATTGCGATAAGGAAGCTGGGTTTTCTCGACGACGACGACGACGACCGTAGACCGGAAATATAATTATTTGAACTCGATATTGGATATATCGCTGGCATACGATCCTTAACGACCAAACTCACCAAATTAATAACAAAGAAAATACAATTATTCAAATTTTAAATACCCGAGTGTATACTTTATATATATATCAAATACATATATATCAAAAAAAATGGCACCACGAACCCGACCGCAACTAAACCTCCTCGTCCCACCCCCCTTCCACCAATACGCCCCCCGCTCACCAACCTACTTCGCCGCCACAACCACAACCCCATCCCCCGTAACATCCTCAGCCACAACCCTAACCCCAGCAGGAACAATCATATTCGACTCCTCAAACATCTACACACCCACATCCCCCGCCAAACCTTTCATCTACGCAACCTACCTCCCACCCGACGAATCATCCCTCTCCCAATTCCTCAAAGCAGAACGGGACGCCCGGTTCCGCAAACACCGTTCCCGTGTTCTCGTGGCGATATACTGGCTCGTGGGGGTAAGCGTGATAGCAGCATTCTGGGGATGGAGTTCATGGTGTTCAGCTTACTCCTACCGTAACACCGATGTCTTCAACCGCCTTTTCACTGGGCTAATAAAACAACATCGATACCCTATCGTTGAAGAAATGTTTATTCATCCACCAGAGGTGAAACTCAACGAGAATGGCACACGATATGGTATTTTCATGCCTAACGATGAGAAGAGTTATCCATTACCCGGGGCGATGTATGCGGAGTTGTGCACGACGGTGGGAAGGAGTAGTATGATGACGTATAAGAAGCGGGAGGGGAGGGAGATGGCCGCGCATTTGGGGTATGATGCTGTTGATGTTGGGTATGAAGGGTTGCATGTTGAAGGTAGTGTTAGGGTTGATGGGGAGTGTGAGAGGACGTTGACGTATGTTGTTGATGATTTGGGTGGACGGGTTGGAGGGGTTGGAGAGGTAGTTTTGGGGATGTGGATGGCTTATGGGGTTGCTAAACGGGAGGGGAGAGAGTTTTTCGTCGTGCAGAGGGATGGCAGATGGTGAGTTATTCCTTTCTTTATTGTTTATATACCATATACGCGGAGTACACTGGTTTATATTATATATGATAAGGAGGTGTTCTAATGGGATAATGTGATAGGTCATACGGTGATATCCACCGCTACTTCAACATCCCAGCTCCATCAAACAACTGTATCCCACCACCGATGTCCCGTCGTATCCCATGTCCTCAAAATACAGAGCACAGATTAATAACACCTGCAACCTTCCACCAAGCCTTCGGCCACTCTTTCGAAAATGACCTCGAAGACGCCCGCTCCGTCGGTGTCAACCGTCAAAAACCAATCTTCAACCTCCTCCGCGCGGGATACGACGCCATCCCACTCTCTTCCTCCATCTCAAACGCCGTGAGCAAACGTATCCAAGATATCGGCGTGAGCAAGAAGAGAGCCGTGGTGGCGGTTCAAATCCGAAGAGGTGATAAGAAGGCCCGGGAATGGAATTACCATAACGGCTATATTCCCGTCGAACGGTACCTCAAGGTCTCCGCTAACGAAACCGCCGAGGTTTCAACTGACCTTCTGACGGCGAGTGACGTCGGGGTTGATAAGTGGGTCAAGGAGTACAGCTTGCCGGATTACCCCAAGGTTGAATGTGCTGATTTCAAGCCCTTGAGGATCATCTCGTCCGATGCGTCCGATATCTTTGAAAATCAGGAGATCAAGGACTGTGTTGAGTTTGATGGCAGTTGTGTGCGTGCGCAAGATAGAAAGGTTAATGTTGGTGCTCCGGGAGGTTTCTGGGCCGAAGATTTGAAAAAGATGGATAGGGAAGTGAAGGAGGCGGAAGGTGTGGCGGTGGGGTATCTTACTGATTTTGGAGTGTTGGTGGGGAGTATGGAGGCTGCTATGGACGGGTGGGTTGTTTGTGGGCATTATGGTGATATGTGTAGGATGTTGGCCGTAGGGATGGGGTGAGTTACCTTTCTTTTGTTCTCTTACTCCATTTGCTTCTTTCTTTCTTTCCTTCTCCATTTCATTTCCTTGGGGGTTCGTGCCTCGTCACGTCGTCCGGAAGGGGAAGTGTGAGTGAGTTTTTTTTGCCATGAATGTTGCATAAACTAACGATGGTATATTAATACAGGTGGGACTTAGCGATCGAAAAGGGTCATTGGGTGAATATTGATGGAGACTTTGACTGGTTCGGCATGAGGTGGTAAGCCTGGGGGGGTTCATCATATCAATCAGCCTATAGGTTGCCTGTTCTGCCGTCATATCCTCTCGGCATGAACTTAGTGCTTCTGATTTGCATAATGACGGAGAGCTCGGTTTCGATCCCCTGAAGAAGGCGTTCGAGACGAGTGAGTGAGTGAGTGATGGTGGGTGGAGGGGAGGGAAGGAGCTAGAAGACGGACACGGCCGGCTGACTGACTAGCTGACTGGATGGATGGATGGATGGATGGATGGATGGATGGCTTCATGCTATGCCATGCCAGCTCATCTATCAGCTGGACCTTCAGGACGGGATTGCTCAGCCTGCCTGGACCGGACCAGATAGAGTTTCATGGGCAGCAGGGGGGAAGTACAGACGGTAGACGGATAGTGACATTACGACTTATACCACCGCCCGTTGTCAAAGTTCATTCAATGTTTCTTTTTCTTGTTCTGGGTTTCTTTTCTGTCCTCATTATTGGCGTGTTTTGATTAGCTAGATCTATGGCGTATACGGAGTCTTTGCATTCTATCTATAGGGTAAGAGTAAGCGGGAGGTGCGAGTAAAGTAAGTGGGGAGGCAAGAGTCTTTCTCGCAAAATTTGAGAAATTGGATCGGATTGGCTTGGTTTTTTTACCAGTATATCTTTCGAGTATATTCTGTTACGTTACGGAAGACGATGTTCCGATTGGCGTTTACTCTGTCGTATTCAATTGCCTGTCAGTTTACACACTCTTTTCTTATTTTACTTTCCCTTCGTAAGCTTTGGAAAATATGGGTGTATCTTTCGCTGCTAGCTATTACTATAGTATACAGAACTTCATTGCCCTGCACTAGTACTAGAATACCCATACCAAAATCTCAAATTCAGTAGTACGTTCCAGCATTCTTCACCGTAATTTCTGAAACTTAGAACTCGAACGTTTCAGAATCCGCCGTTTCAAAAGAAACCCCAGCTACGCTGTCAGGAACGAAAGAGCGTGTCGAGACGTGTATACTACATCCTGACATTCTTCCCTCATAAACCGCACAGTCCCCTTTTACCTTTTTTTCAATTTTCGCGTTCAGGTGTTGTAGAAATTTACGACGTGTTAAGTGGTTTCTGTAGCCGCAGAGACCAGTGGCGACCCTGGCCTGTGGAAGAGGGTTGATGGGGACCAATCAGATTGCTGGGTTTGCTAGATCGATTTTATCCCACAATTGAACCTGGCACCCTCATATATAGCACATACATACCACGGACGGTGTCACTCTCTCGATATATATTTTTTATTATTTTATTTGAACAAATTCAATCATATGATTACCAAAAAATGAAATTCACAAGAAAAATTGTGGAAACTTCCCAAACGAAAAATGTAATTACCTTCCGTGGCGGAAAGCGAACGAGGTAAGAAGGAGCTCTCTTTAGATCTTAAGGTTCATCTTCTTCAGGATACAATTTACGATAGAGGGGTTACCCCGGACTAAAAACAAAAAGTAAAATAACCTAAATACACCAACCCTCGTCTATCAACTTGTCCCTCTTTTTACATGTTTTCTTTAAAATTTTGCACAGTATAAAAGCTTATCTAAAAAGTTAATTATAAAACAACCAAAATAAGAAGGAGCTTTTTTAAATCTTAAGTTTCATCTTCTTCAAAACACAATTTACAATAAAAGGATTAATAACCTAAATACACCAACCCCTCGTCCGTCAACCCGTCCCTTTTTTTTACATTTTTTCTTTAAAGTTTTGCACAGTACGAAGGCTCGTCCAAAAAGTTAATTGTAAAGCGAACGAGGCAAGAAGGAGCTCCCTTTAGATCTTAAGGTTCATCTTCTTCAGGATACAATTTACGATAGAGGGGTTACCCCGGACTAAAAACAAAAAGTAAAATAACCTAAATACACCAACCCCTCGTCCGTCAACCCGTCCCTTTTTTTTACATTTTTTCTTTAAAGTTTTGCACAGTAACCCGCTTTAGGGTTGTCGGGTGAGAAGATAGATGTAATCATCACAGGATCCGCGGATGCTTTTTTTTCAAGCTGCACGTAACTTCCCGTAGTATCGGAACTTGAAGACGTGTTTGTGGATACGGTTGCTCTATCTAGCTAGCTAGCATACTAGTAAACTCATACCGAGTACTTTGTATACGACGACGGATAGTAACGTAATTATAAACTAGAGCTGGCAGGTAACATAGCCAGCTACGGAGTCTGGCTGATAATGCATGCAGGGTTCATTCTTTCCTTCCTACCTACTGTTACCGCGACCCGGCCGGAAACACAGCAGTACAGCGGAACCTTTGACGTGCGAATCATTTAAAAAGAGAAGTTTGAAGCAGTAATGCGTACGGGACGGGTTTCTATAAGCTTATTTCTTATTCGGGTTCACGGGATCCTGGCCGGACGTCATTTTTTTTTTTTGGATGGGTTTGATGGAGGTTTTGGTTACGAGGTGGCGGGGTGGGCTGGGAAAAAGTCTGGTCGGGTATTGTACACTAATTAATCCGAATGGGTTATATTGTATCCTACTACCCGTTTTTGAAATTGAAAATACTGATCATACGGGCTCTTACTTGTTTCTCCTTCCAACATCTAACTTGTTCTCCTTCCAACGTCTAACTTGTTCTCCTTCCAACATCTAACTTTTTTCTCCTTCCAACATCTAACGAATTCGGTATATTCGAGTGATGAGTTCTCTACCGATATGATCGCTGATGGTTAAAAGCCACCGGATATGTTCAAGCTTACCCGGTCTAAGTCTGAGCAAAAAAAAAAAAAAGCCGTTACCAACGGTACGTCAAAAGAATTCAATACGTGCTCAAAGCTTAATTTACTTCCCGTTTCGTCGGGTTCGTAAGGCTAGTTGTGTCTCATGTTAGCTTGAAGGTATGGATAGGAAACCCCTCTCCGAACCCATCGTTTCTTCAGGGCAGTGAGCTCGGGAATCCTGTTCGTATCTACCATTGAGAAGGAAAGAATAAAACTTGATGATGGATAGAATTATAAATATTTCAGTAGACGGCTGGTTGTTTTTTTTTCGTGTCGCGTTATATCATCTTGCGTTGAAGGATGCAGACGGAAACCTGCTGGGGTGGAAACATCGAAACAGAGTGAGCTAACATGAGCTAATAGAATGAATAAGGTTGAGCAAGCATACCTCCCTTGTAATAAGTGTTTAACTCGGAATAGCTAGCTGCATGTCACGCGCACGCGTCGAATCGGTGATGGCGAAGGAATGCTCAATGATGGGCCAAGCTAAGCAGGCCTCGTTGTCCCTGCCCTTTTTGCCTTGGAGAGGCGGAGGGGCCTGGTCGTTTTGGCCGGGCTGGGCTGGGGTGAGAGTTGCTGGCCTTGGCGTTCGTCCTTTGTTGGTGCGTCAATTTCTGATGAAAAAGTGTAATTTGAATGCTCGATTAGGAAGTCTAATTGAGTAATCTCGCTATCAGCACTAATTAAGTGCTTCCTTCTTATCTCCTTTCACGGTGCAGCACGAGAAAAAAAGAGAGAGAAACCAACTGAAAGAAAAAATTCTGTTCACTTGTTCTTATCATCCTCTTTCCCTCTCATCCCACTCTCATCCATCATCAATCGAAAATCCTTATCCTTCTTATATATATATATCTATATATTCTCACTTGACTCTTTCGTGTTTTCTTCAGCACGGTCTTCCGTTTCCTATTCAATATCTTTTTGTATCGTCTCTTCTTTTTTGGACTCAATCGAGTCGGGTCATTTTCTTTGTATCAAAAATCCAATCCAATCCTATCCAATCGAATCAATCGTCATCGGTATTGCCTTGTGGAGACAGACGTACAGACGGGGTTGACCCATATCCACCGTCCCATCCATCCAGGAATATTTGTAACAGCCTGCGGCGCGAAGATCTGAAAACGTGTTCGGCCAGCCCGTTTCGTCCATCCCATCAGAATCGATCGAATCAGCTGTGACAGCCCAACCAGCCAAACCAACCATCCGCTTTTTTTTTTCGATCCGCTGCAGCTATTTCTTCGCTTCGACCTCTGCTTCTTTCTTTCTAGTGTGAAGGTTTCCCTTTATCTTGTGGTTCCCCGCCAGTACTTTTTCTTTTCCTTTTCGTCGCATCCGCCTCATCTCTCAACACTTTGCGCCAGACAACATCCATCTCCACCGTTTTTTAAATTTATTGAAAGTAATCGCACTCGACGACCAAGACTGTCCATATCAAAGGACACTCGACTCATCTCAGCGACAAAAATATATATATATATATACTATCCGACTGGAAAATAAAATTCGAAATGGCGACTGTGCTAGCAAACCAACGCCATGTGCTTACCCCTCTTTCACCGAAGAGATGGACCGTGTTGGGTAACGGAACCTACATTGTTCGCGGACCCGACAATGTTATCGCGCCAACATTAACCGACGGGAAGGGTAAGCTCTTTTATTCTATTTCTTCTATTGCTTAAATTTGCGACGTTTTATTTTATTTTTATTTCCCTTCATTTTTTATTTTTTATTTATTTCTGTTGAGATCCAAACCTCCGATAGAATGTCCGAGGACTATCGACTTGGAAGGGGGGGGGATAATAATCCAGGTGGTCGGTGGCTAGTCAGATGGACATTCCCAGTCCACCGAGAGCGCACTTCTAGTCTGCTCTACTATTATTCTGTCCTGCTAGTCTGCTCGGTCGCTGGAAATTCCCATCTGACCAGTCTTCCTTCTCGTTCTTTCCTATTTTTGGTGGGAACTGGGCAGCCAGCCAATCAGAAGCCGTCGCCGGATTCTTGCCGGGGCCTGTTTCAAGTATTCCCACCTCGCACAACACACTTCCCACTTACGCGGCGCCCTCCTACACGCTCTCCCGTCGCGTATATTGATAATTTTATGCATCTTGTTGAATCATGTCGCGCTCGTCTCGAGGATACGCTGCATACGGTTAATATGACGATAAATGCTAACTGATACGGTTTGTGATAATGAAGGTTTCTCATACTCCAAGCCGGCTGGTCTGACAAAGAAACCCCTCGGCCTCTCTGTCGTCTCCTCCACCGGCAAACGTACTCTCTGCTCAATCTACGATGAAAACTCCACCCCCCAACAGGCCCCTTCCTCCAACAAGCGCATGAAGTCCCACCTCTCCCCCTCTTCATGCGACGAAAACTCAATCGCAAAATATGCTCTGGCCAAGAAACCCCTCGGCCTCTCTCTCGTCTCCTCCACCGGCAAACGTACTCTCTGCTCAATCTATGATGAAAACTCCGCCCCCCAACAGGCCTCCAACAAGCGCATGAAGTCCCACCTCTCCCCCTCTTCATGCGACGAAAACTCAATCGCAAAATATGCTCTCGTCATGAAACCCATCTCCCCTGTCCCATCGGGTATCATCGTGTCCAAGAAGGAAGCCCCCATCCCTTCCTCTCAACTGCCCCGGTCCCTCAAACGACGTACCTCCCAATCTTCCACCCCCTCATCCTCCATCAAATCATCCATGTCCACCACTTCTGCTCTCTCCCGCAAGAACTCCCTTGCCTCTCTCTCCGCCATCTCCCCATCAAAGGTCATCAAACGTAAGATCCAAAAGTCCATCCGAAGGGTGGAACCCCCGTCCCACATCTCCCGCTCCCCGAGCAAGGATGCGGAGTCCATCGACGGCCGTCTCATCGCCACACCCGTCACAAAAACGGGCAACTCAACCGCCGCATCATGGCGCCCCGGTCAACCCTTCCCCAAAACGTGGATGTTTGATATCCACGAGGAAACACTCGAGGAAACCCTGACAAACCTAATGTACCACGGTGCGGGAACGCTCGATATCTCGGACGAGGAAGACCCGAATAAGGGTAAATCCGATGTTGACAGGGTGGGTAAGGAAAATATCCCCCCGCCGCCAACCGAAGATCAGCTCGCCATGCCCCCACCCGCTCTTCCCCATCGCGAGGAATCCTCCTCGGATGATATGGATAGCGAGAGGGTGAGGAGTCCGCTCGGTGAAGCCGATGTGGAGATATTCTACCCGGACCGGAAAAAGGAGCGAGAAGAAGCAATCAAGATGAAGACTAAGAAAGCGGAGGAGGAGAAGGTGTTGGATTTTGCCGCTGCTGTTCTTTTAACCGCCGACGACGAGGAGGAAGCGGAAGAGGAAGAGGTGGAAGAGGCGCAGGTCGCTGATGAAACCTGAAACCTCCAAGGCTTCGTGTAGCTGAAGGGTTGGGACCCACCGGCCAAAGATACTTGCTTACTCTGTGATTTCATGATCTATTGCACGCTTTTCTCTTGCCTTTTTTTTTTCTTCGTCCATGTAAATCATCACATCGCTTGTCGTACTTTGTATCGTATCGTGTATCCTCCTCTTCTAATAATTACGTTACGATACGATACAAAAGTACGACAAAAGCGATGTGATGATTTACATGGACGAAGAAAAAAAAAAGCATGCATATAGATCATGAAATCATAGAGTAAGCAAGTATCCTTTTTTTTTCGTTTTCTCCGTTATCGATTTGTTTGATTACCCTTTGCTCGTTGTTTTCGATTGTTTTTGAATGTGTACATGTATGTGCTACGTGCTATGTTTTTTGAGCGTTTACTCTTTTTTACCGTGATATCCTGTTGCGTGGGTTTTTTTTACTCGTGATTTTTGACTCATATATATCCTGTATTAACTATTAGTATTTTGTTGTGCTCCTTTTTTTTTTTTTTTTTTGGGGGGGGGGTGTATAGGGGTGCTGGGTATAGTATACCCGGTACATGGATTTCGGGATGGATGGAGGATAGTATTAGTTAGGTAGTTAGTGTAGTTAGGTAGTTAGTGTAGTTAGGTAGTTAGTGTAGTTAGGTAGTTAGTGTAGTTAGGTAGTTAGTGTAGTTAGATAGTTAGTGTAGTTAGGTAGTATAGTATTAGTTAGTATAGTATTAGTTAGGTAGTATAGTATTAGTTAGATAGTATAGTATTAGTTAGGTAGTATAGTATTAGTTAGATAGTATAGTATTAGTTAGGTAATATAGTATTAGTTAGGTAGTATAGTATTAGATTAATATTATACTACCTAATTAATATTATAATATCTAACTAATACTATATTATTTAATTATTATTATATTATTTAATTATTATTATACTATTTAACTAATACTATACTGCTAACTAATATTATACTATCTAACTAATACTATTAGTTAGATAGTTAGTATTAGTTAGATAGCATAGTATTAGTTAGATAGTATAGTCGTAGTTAGATAGTATAGTAGTAGTTAGATAGTATAGTATTAGCTAGATAGTATAGTATTAGTTAGATAGTATAGTAGTAGTTAGATAGTATAGTATTAGCTAGATAGTATAGTATTAGTTAGATAATATCATAGTAGTAGTTAGGTAGTATAATAATAGTTAGGTAATATAATAGTAATTAAATAGTATAATAGTAATTAAGTAGTATAGTAGTAGTAGTAGTAGTATAGTAGTAGTTAGGTAGTATAATAGTAGTAGTAGTAGTAGTAGTAGTATAGTAGTCAGACCTTGCATCCGGGTACCCGTTTGAGCCCGGTTCGTGTGTTGTCCCATATAAAAATGCAACAATTTTGTCGAATGGCGCCATTTTTTGTATGGGCAACACAAAAAATGGGCGCAAATTGGGACCCGGATGCAAGCTCTAATCAAACACAAACACCAGATCTACGACTAACCCGGCTTACCGCCACATTAAGTATCAAACATCATCCCACTAAACATAAACTCGAATCTAAACCGTGGAAATAGAGATTTACAATCCGCGCTGGTAGAGTTGGAGGCTGAGGAGGAGGAAGTTAATGGTCGACTTGCAGCGGAACGGAGCGAGACGTTTAATTATGATGGGATGCAGAGGGGGTATCCCCCACGTCAGGCGGTCGATTGGAGTGATTTTGAGTTTAATTTTGGTGAGGGTGCGGGTGAGGTGGAGGATTTGGAGCGGGGTGGGGATTTACGGGATGAGGGGGAGTTGGGGGTGGGAGTTCCCCTGGTGGTGTGGTTGGTGGTGGTGGGGCCGCGGGGAGGGGAAGGTTGGGTGGGGAGCGTGATAGTAGGTTGAATGACGATATTAGGATTAGTAAGTATTCTATCATTCTTCTTAACTCACTTCCCATATCACGGTCTTGCGAGGTGTATACGTATCTGGCAACTTCGTGATAAGACCGATATTCAAAGTAGTCGCTAATATAGACTGAGTGGTATAAATATAGTCTTTTTCCACGTCGGAGACGGTGATACTCACACCGATATCGCGGATACGGATATTCAAGGGATGGATATGAATATAATCCCACCCTACCTCCTCTCTTCTGGACAACGTTTCGGATTGGCCAACGGTGATGTCAACGCTGTGGAATCCGATCTTTCGCATTCTTTTATCGATGAAGATAGGGTTAAGGCGTTGAGTCAAGCTCGTAGGGAAGATTTGGAGGGGAATTACAAGTATGTTATGGAGGATGGGTTGGATCAGCAGTACCAGCGTATGTTGGATGGGATGATGGAGGGGGCTGGGTTGGGGGTTAGTTTTGATGGCAGTGAGTTTCCGATTTTGGAGGTGGATACTATGAGGATGATTGGGGATTTCAATAGTGAGGCAATGAATGGGGGTGGGAGGAATTGAGAAGCATGCCGCGATAGAGTGTTGTTTTTGTGTTATATTGGTTGATCGATAGGGTAGAAACTTTGATTACCTGCTTAATCTATTTTCAACTTGAAGAGTTAGATGAGTCAATTTATTAAACCTTTTCTCCTTGAAATACTTTTAAATTATCATTTCATTATAACTCTGAATCGCAGAGCATTATTAAACAGAAAGAGTTTCAAGTGATTTCAGTATATCTTCCACCTTCTCTCCCGCCGGATTCAAACTAAAAGTCAATCTCGATTGTAGTCTCTCAAGTTCTTTCAGCCATATCGATTTCCCAGCTCCCTGGCTATAAAACATCGCCAGCAGTTTGCGTTGAATCGTGTTGCTAAGCTTTAAATTGGCCTTCTCTGCTTGAAGTTGAAGGCCTCTTGTGTATACTTTGGCGAGAAAGTACTGATCACTAATCGTATAAAGCCACTCTAGGGTCTTCTCGAAAGTATTCGAAGGCGTCGACTCATCATGGTCTTTGTTGTCTGATTCCGGTTCCGCTTCGGTATTCTCCCTAGCAGATATATTGCTTGTGTGCGGGCCTGAGGAGATGAGTTCTTCCAGTGCAAGCTTTGTAACAACCAGAGTAGCTCCCATGCAATAATTCGGTAGCATATTTAGGCTGTATCTTTCGCTGAACTTTTCCACAAGATGGTACAGGCCTTTGGCTCCCTCGTCGTACCATTTCCGTGACAGCTCTTGAAAACTCTTCAATTCTTCCGCGTCCTCCGATTCGGACGTTTTCAAAGGCGCTTCGTAGATTTCCAGTAGCAAATGCAGATACTCCGACCTAAGGTCGTGCCAAAGGTCAGTAGAAGGAAGTTAGATCGGTGACCACTGTAAGGTAGGAATTACTTAGCCCATGTAAAATATGGAGCTATCTTATCATCCATCCTTAACCCGCTTGGCAAACTTTCTTTCCAGTGCTGAAGTCTTTCGTAGAGCTGAAGTTTCTGTCTGATAGTGATAGGTTGCAGATTACCGATATCGGTTGTAATCAACTGAGTGAATTCATACATGATTACGCAGAGCTGAGAAGCAGCTTCGATACTCTGGCCAGCCAAACATGGTTCAATCGGTTGAGTATAAGGGTAAGGCCGCCAGGTCGGAAGTACCGATATTCCAGAATCAGATGACTCCACCTCCACACCTGAAGATGCAGTTTCTTCCTTACTTTGGACATCTCGACTATTGACTTTAGGAGGACTGGTGTTTGGAATCGAAACACGAGGCCTATCCTTAAAGGTCATAGCGAACAGACTAAGTCAAATATGTATGTGTTACTACATTTGGCTCGTGAAAAATACGCCTAGAAGCCTACCTGGATAACCTGAAAACCGCCCATTCGGTAACATATACAGTTTGTTCAATTTTTACGTCAATATCGTCTCTACTAGCTTTATGCTTGCCTTTATAATGCCTGCTAAACGGCCCCGAGTCATCATCTCTCAACTTCTCGAATAGGGACACTGTGGTTTGAAACATCATCCAGGCAAGCCGGTCCGAACCATTGCAAGCTAGTATTTGACATAGCATCAAACCAGCCTGGACAGTTGTCGACTTCGGCTTTTCGAACTCTTCGTGCCATAAGGAAATAGCTTCTTTCAAGAATCGATAGCCGAAGGAGTTTGGGTTTTGGATATCAGAGCGGAGTTTCAATCGGCTTGAGAAATGCTAAAAATTATCTCGGTATCAATGATTTCGAATTAGTAAGCCTCGAACAAACCATTTGAGATAGGATAGCGCGTTGGAATGATAATGTTGAATTCGGTTATAGAGAAAAAGCAATGGCGGGTTGTCAAACAGAAGGTGTATATGTGGGTCGAAAAAGGGCTGGAGGGCGGTTGAAAAAGGACTTACACAGGCTGTTGCTAGCACGGAGTTTACAAGCAGCGAAGAGCAAAATAACTGGTCCCTTTGCTTCATAGCCTCTACGAAGATATCAACATCGGTATAGTGGCACGAGAGGCTATCCCAGGCTATCCATGAAGATATGAGATGAGACACAAATTCGTCATCGTCTGTCACAGTCGTCCAGAAAGATGCGGTCAGATCAACGAACGGTCTATCATCAACTATACCCAAGCTCATTTGCGCGCAGACAGTTTGTCCCGGAGCCTCCACAGTTGCGTTTGCTAGTAGAGTCAAATCCGTAGTTACGGGCTCTGGTGTTATATCTTTGGCGGGTAGGACCGTATTCTCGCCTTCACGGATAAATACCAGTATATCCTCGAGAGATACTCCGCTGCGCAGAGTTTTCATAACTTTTCGCAAGCTTACAAGGTTGGAATATCTGATATGGTCGAGTGTTCTGTATAGTTTTTCTGTTTCCATTTTGTATACTTTTATCTGTTGACGTATGGATTTTCTACGGTCACTAGGAGTAGTCAAAGTGTAATGACACTCTCGGTTTAAAGACTGACATCGACCACATGTTGGTTTTTCCTCGTTACACTACAAATCCATTTTGGCCTGTTAATTTTTTGCGAAAATATAGAAAGTACGTGAAAATATCCAAATCACGGCTTAAATCTACGATTGTGATGGTCGCTTGCCTTTGTTTTCTTTTTTCGGCACTGATCGCAGGCCTTAGAGCTTATTTTCCTTTTTGTGATCTTGTAATTTTGTTGTAATGGCGATGCTGAGCCTGACGGTGCGGTGCAAGGACAGGAAGGCGACGTGGAGTCGCAGCCTCGGAACTTGTATTTCGAGAAGACATCTGCTAGCAGCTTGCTGCCTGCCGAACTCGAATCTGATATCAAGTCGGAGTTCCAAATCCTTAAACGAGTTTGTTCTTGTATATGTTTCAAAGCTTTTGGACCGTGGAGGTAGCAGTATACTTTTTGTTTATGCATAGTCGACGAAATCTCCATTAAAAAAATATATTATTTAAGCTGATATATACGATTCGCGTTTTTGTGATATCATTTATTTCGCACACTTCTGCCTTGTTATTTGTCGTTCGGGGGCGCTATTGTGACGGAGCTGAGATCCGGGAAACGCTGATTAGATGTTGGCGAGCCACAGCCGCCACTATGGCTCAAACAGAAACAAGAGCATCACGTGATTTGGATACACATCGAAAATAGCCAACCTAGGATATATTGTAGAAACATGATTCTGAAGTGTTTTAAGCCTTGGGATTTCTTTAGTGAAAAGACCCCCAAAGTTATATACAGATGAAATGTTTATGCCGTTATCGATAACCATTGCATCCAAGATATGCCAAAATTAAACCATTGCATGCTGTGCCACTAGCGTTAATGTTGACTGGCCACTCAATCTCTTCGACATCCTCATATGCATATGCTCATCAGTTTAGGGTTGTGTATCTGTGCATCAATACTAAAGCTCCTCAACTCCTAATAGAGACTTCTCGGATATGCGTAAAAAGCATGGTCACCGGCAAGACTGTCCTCGGAGGCCTGCCACTTGAACATCTAGACCGACTTTCTTCCCAGCTAAGCCGCGTATTTCGCCTAACGGTAACAGAACGAACATTCCGTCAAATCATCGACAAGGAACCCATCAAGTCATATTTTGTTCCAGGTACTAGATATGTGGGGGGATATCCGGACAGCCATCAAATCAGAGCATTGAATTACACCATGAACTGAGAGATCAGCTCGAAATACCACTGCTTGAAATAAAAACGGATGTAGGTAGCTGAGAAATCTTAATGAATCAAACAGTATCTAAATTCTTACTTGGGTTATTCGAACAGATCCTGCAAAGATACATCAATGATGCATCCAACCCTGTCCTAGAATTTGAAGTCCTCGTTGAGATTGTTCACACGATCGCCGCGAACACCTTCAAACCAGATGCGAGACTTATAGACCGAGGGACTCAAATTCCCCTTCTGGCACACCTAAAATACTTCGAACTTACGGGTTATGATGCATCAGATGCAAGAGGGTTCAAAAAAGGTATAGCTAGTTTCTAGGCGGAAACACAAATCTTTGGTGGCATGGTCCACTTTGATCGTGGGAATAGCGGGAACGAGGTATGTATTTTTTACCAATACTTGCTATAAATAAATTACGTTTAAATAAATAAAGAACCAGGGCTAAATATTTACAGATAAGCGGCGTCCATATTCATCCGAACGACAAGAAGCGAAAGCTCCATAAATTAGAAGCGAATGCAATTGTCAGGCTTATAGCAAAATTATCAAACGACCAATTCGACTCAGCAACCTCTTTGTTAGGTTCTTCTGAGGATACGATGTCCTTACCTGAGGCTCAAGAAAGAGGAATCTATCGCATAAAGGATCTTGCCAATTCATACATATATGGTCCTCCTCTTCCTTTTCTCGCGAATTCTGGGTTTCCACGGTGTGTTCAAGACGCTAAGGAAGAGTTCAAGGATGCCTCCTGGTCGCCGGAGCTTGCTAACGCAAAATTCTTGGTTCTAACAGCTGAGGAGAGGAGGCAATTGGACGAGGAATGGAAAAACATGTGGAAGACGATGAGTTAGAATAGTTAGTGCGATCTTTGGCTCGGGTGCTTTCTCGCATAGCATTTTATCTCATATATGTTTTTAATTGTAATACGAATTGAAGCTCTAGAATATCTATTTCCAGAATGTTATGAACCGAAGTTGTTTACTAATGAATATGCACCGAGGCAGTTTGGTGTTTAAATTCAACAGTTTCGGTTTAGTGACCTACTTCTTTTGTCGATTGCCGAAAGTCAATGGCTCGGATGGATACCCATCCGTTTTTCGATAAGGCTACCGAGTCATCCCGACTGTATGGCTGGGCCGTCGGTGTATTTTTTATTGCACCTAAGGCCTACTCTCGGGTGGACCGAGTATAGATTGTGGCGTCTCGTTCTCAAACTTTTGCGGTTGCGAATTTAATTCGAAGCTTCGAAGTTATGCATAATTATTGGGAACCGAAACGCTCCAAGATGCCTAGGCAAGGACGAATTCGAGGGAAATATGCGTTGTTGAGATTACAATTTGCCGAGGTTCGCTTTCTCCGCAACTTATACACCTTTTCGATTTCACAATATGTGCGCAGACGACGCGATTGATGTCAATGGCAATTAAAGGGGAACAGAGGTTGCACCACTTCGACGAGTAGTACTACGTCGGAAAATAATTTCCGAAAATTTTCTCCTATTATACGCTTTACTTAGAGCATACGAAGATATAGAGAGGTGGTCTCAAATAGAGAGGCGTATCGTATCGAACACGAGGGACGAGGAGTGCACGGTTGGCTTAAGGTCGGTCTTGACTGCATATGGTGGATATCGATCGATATATCGATATCTCAATATCTCACTAGACTCGTATATGGCCTGTAGCGGATGCGTAGCTCCGGAGGAATTGTGTAGTCTCCGTACTAGTCTCCGAAAGGGACGCCGTCGACATTGCTACTAGACTGGAAATTCAATCGAACCCTTGTTGGAATTCCATCGACGAATAGCTCGCAAGCTGCCGGAGCACGGTCGAGATATTTCTCGTACGATCGCGCGATCCTGAAAAGACCACTCCTCAGAGCCTCAGCTTTTGGTGTAGGAGAATCTGATAGCCTTTGAAGTAGGGGTGTATTGATCTTAAATCTCATTCCGCAGATGGAATCATTTCGAATTTTCTGGGCCACGGGAAGCCTCATAACCGACTTGGCTTTACGAAACCCGTGGATGAAACTAGGCACTTTTTACAATTCGGAGTCCCCAATTGGTTGGGATGCACCTTTGAAAAAAATTTTAAGTTCCGTTGCAGCGATCAGATGCAAAAGTGGTCAAGCTTTTTGAAGCCCCTGCAAAAGATAACCTCGAAGAGAAATCGAAGGGTGTAATCGACGGCGCAATATGGCGGAGGTTTCTTAGTAATCTCTTGGCAGTCCCAGCTTTTTCGAGTATTCTGTCGTCACACACGAGAATTCATACGAGGGAATTCCGGGGTCAAGTGCAAAGTCGGTGGACTCGGTTCGTTCGGTCGAACGAGCTCGGACGAGGAAGACGAAACTGGCAAGTTGAATGACCACCTGCAGTGCGCCATGGTGGTCCATGTGGGGGGTTTTGGCATGCTTTGGTTTTGCGAGACGCCGGAAATAGGTTGAAAGTCGGAGAGAAATAGGACATAACGAGGCAACATGCTGGAATGTTACGAGCTTCCTTGCCCCGGATAAGATTACGTTAATGGAAAGAATCCTGAAAGCATCGACTAGAAGCTCCAGAACGGCAATTAATGCAACTCGCAATATTTTGGACAACGATGATTTCAGTGCTTAAATACCCACAGTTCTCGCGTCGATAGATTCGTATACTCACTTCTACACCAACAAACATTATTCCATTGAAACATCACCAAACGTTTAAACCTATTATTATAATTACGTCTAGAAAGTCCGCATATCCATATTTAAAATATACTTTACAATAGACCCCCGCATTTCATATTTTCACCTAGAATATACGACCCCTGTCTAATTGTTACGAGCATCCTGATTTGATTGCACTCGCCCAAAATAACCCCACAAAAAACATTTTTGGATTTCATCTATACTTTCATACGAACTGCAATCCAGATACGGTTGTAAATCGCGATGTCCGAAGAAAAGTGTCCAGCACACTCACATCAATCTGGCGGAGCCTATAGTTGGCTGCCTTCATTCGGTGGTTCGAGTCAACAAGCGACATGTCCCTTCGCAAAAGACGCCTCAGCAGGGGCTGAATGCCCTGTTTCAAAGCAGAAGAAAGAATTGAAACCAATTCCTGGCCCTCCTGGCCTGCCAATTGTCGGTAACATTTTCGATATGGATACCGTGACACCGCTCAAGACTTTAGAAAACTTTGCAGATCAATATGGTAAGATCTACGAATTTATAACGCCCATTGGTCATAATGGAATGTATGTTAACAGATGGCATTTTTAGGACCAATCTACAAACTTAGACTTGGAGGCCGTGAAATATTGGTTCTTAGCTCTTGGGAGTTGGTTCATGAAGCTTGCGATGAGAAACGGTTCGCAAAGCAAGTTTCTTCAGCTCTCGAACAAATTCGAAATGGTGTCGGTGACGGACTGTTTTCAGCCTACACTGGCGAAGAGAATTGGGGCATCGCTCACAGAGTGCTAATCCCAGCATTTGGTCCATTGGCTATCCGTGACATGTTTGACGGTGAGTACCCAAAAGTTCGGGTTTAAAGCTTTGTCTCTGATATCAAATATAGAAATGGCCGACGTGGCGAACCAATTGGCTTTGAAATGGGCTCGACTGCCAACCGGAGCTACCATTGATCCTTCTGACGATTTTACACGCCTCGCTCTCGATACTGTCACACTTTGTGCTATGGGTGCTCGCTTCAATTCGTTCTATACCGAGGCGCAGCATCCGTTCGTCGACTCCATGGTAGACTTTTTGATCGAATCGGGAAATCGTGGAAGAAGACTACCGGCTATGAATATGATCCCAGGTCAAGCTACCGATAAATATTTCCGGGATATCGAATTCATGAAACAAGTCGCCAACGACCTTTTGAAGGAAAGAAAAGAAAATCCATCTGACAAGAAGGACTTGTTGAATGCTATGATCAAAGGGAGAGACCCACAGACTGGAAAGGGGCTATCGGATGAACTCATCGTCAACAATATGATTACGTTCCTGATTGCTGGTAAGTTTAAATCTTTATTGATCTCCAATCCAAAGAAAGAAACGACGCTAATGATCATTCAAGGCCACGAGACCACCTCTGCTACACTGGCTTTTACGATGTACAATCTACTCAGACATCCGCAAAAATACAAGAAACTCCAAGAAGAAATCGATAACGTAGTCGGCAGAGAGACTGTAAATGTTGAGCATCTTTCTAAACTCAAATATACAGCTGCTGTTCTTCGAGAAACGTTGCGACTCAGTTCCCCGATCACGGCCATCAATGTCCGCCCACACCCGTTCAATAATCACGAAGATCCTGTTCTTCTCAGCGGTCAGTATAAAATTGGCAAAGATCAAAGTATGGTTCTCCTGGTCAAGAAGATGCACCAAGATCCAGCCGTCTATGGTCAGGACGCCGCCGAATTCAAGCCGGAGCGTATGCTCGACGAAGAATTTAATAAGCTTCCCCCGGATGCCTGGAAGCCCTTTGGTAACGGCGTTAGAGCTTGTATCGGCCGTCCGTTCGCTTGGCAAGAAATGTTACTCGTTCTCGCAACCTTGTTCCAGAATTTCGATTTCCACATGGCGGATTCTGGTTACAAGCTTGCGATTAAACAAAATCTTACCATCAAGCCTAAGGATTTCTATATGAAGGCTCGCTTGAGACACGGATTGACGCCAATTAGCTTGCAACACGCCCTGGGAGGTGGACACGCAGCCGGACCCGACGTCACTAAAGCAGGCTTGAAGGATGGGGCGGTTGAAGCACAGGACGACTCCTCGAAAAAGCCAATGTACATCTTCTATGGTAGCAACACTGGTACCTGCGAAGCTTTCTCCGCGCGACTGGCTCGGGAAGCATCCAGCCATGGATTTAGGGCCAAGGTTGACACGTTGGACTCTGTCACAAACAACCTACCTAAAGACGGACCTGTTGTCATTCTCACTGCCAGCTTTGAAGGACAGCCGCCAGATAATGCTGCTCACTTTTGTGAGTGGATCAAATCTTACAGCGGAGAGGATATCAAGGGCGTCAAGTTTGCTGTCTTTGGCTGTGGCCATCACGACTGGGCGGATACTTACCAGCGTATTCCAAAACTGGTTGACGAGATGCTTGAAAAAGCTGGAGGTGAACGACTTTGCGAAAGAGGTGTCGCAGATGCTGGTGCAGGAGACATGTTTTCAGAATTTAACACTTGGGTTGACTCGACCTTCTGGCCCTCCCTTGGGGATACCACCCAATCCAAGTCTCCTGTGAAGTCCGGCCTCAACGTTTCTGTCGTTGTCGAGAATCGTCCAACGATTCTTGGACAGAATCTTAAGACTGGTGTCGTAGTTGAAAACAAGCGCTTGACGTCAGCGGATGTACCAGAAAAGCGTCATCTCGAGATTCACTTGCCTAGTGAGGATACATACAAGCCTGGCGACTACCTTGCCGTTCTTCCGACCAATAACGATGCTGCTGTCAAGAGGGCCATGAGAAGATTCTCATTGCCGTGGGATGCTGCTCTTAAGATTTCGTCAGAGATCCCAACGACTCTTCCAACCGATACCACCATCTCCGCTGGTGATCTCTTCTCCTCCTATGTAGAGTTGTCTCAACCGGCTACAAAGCGTGACTTGGCCACGATTGCAAACTGCTGTGACGACGAGCAATTGAAGAAGGAGATTCTTGACCTCGCAAACGACTCGGAGAGGTTCACTAAGGAAATCACTCAACCCCGTGTATCTGCCTTGGACTTCCTCGAGAAATACAATAAGATCCAGGTCCCCATCAGCGAATATCTTGCCATGCTGCCACCCATGAGAGTTCGTCAATACTCTATTTCCTCGTCGCCACTTTCCAACCCCGAGTCCTGTACCTTGACAATCAGCGTCCTCAACGAGCCATCTCTCGCTGACTCTGAGCGTAAGCATCTCGGTGTTGCATCGAATTACCTTTCAGCTCTTGAGCCGGGTGATAAGGTTCAAGTTTCTATCCGCAACTCCCATGGTGGATTTAGCCTGCCGTTGGATATTGCTGGAGTTCCAATAATCATGGTGGCGGCCGGCTCCGGTCTTGCGCCATTTCGTGGCTTCATCATGGAACGTGCAGCTCAGAAATCAGCGGGTAGGGAATTGGCCCCTGCGATGCTCTTCTTTGGATGTAAACACCCCGAGAAAGACTCTTTGTACCCTGATGAACTGAAGAACTGGGCGGAAATGGGCGCTGTTGATGTTCGGTTCTCATACAGTCAGGCTCCGGAATTGAGCGAAGGATGCAAGCATGTTAATGATCGATTGTGGCATGATCGTGAGGATGCCGTCAAGTTATTTACCAATAATGGTAAAGTGTTTGTTTGCGGTAGTAAGGAGGTTGGGAAGAGCGTCAAGGACGTCTGCAAGAAGATGTATAAGGCAGGAAAAGAAATGAGCGGAGAGAACCTCACTAGCGAGGCTGTTGAAGAGTGGTTCGAGAGCTTGGGGAAGGAGCGGTTTGCTACTGATGTCTTTGCTTAAATTTTGACTTTTCATTCAGATTGATTGTTGCAATTTTGCTTACTGGGTGACATCGGGATCGGCTGGTTGTTGGGGAATAGGAGTTATCGTTTTTTGAATTTTGATTTGGAGGGTAGTTGATCTGTTAAACTAAATTGTATAATCTATGAAATTACATTTCTGGTTTCCTGAAAGATGCAAGCTCTTTGATATGTGATCCACAATTTGTCTCCACCAGTCCATGGTCCAACTCACTATTGGACGTTGGGTCTGTTGTATTATTAATGGTTCTCATAACTTTAACCATTCTCGTCTCCATTTGTTCCTGTTCTTGGCCTAGAAGCCGCAGGGGTAAGCCTTCTAGGAAGGTCCAGTTCAATCTTACCCGTTTTTATAAACGCTTGAACTGACGCCTTCTTGAGACGTCTGCCGCTCCTTAAGATCTTTGCCCTTTGGTTTTAGACTTCGAGCCACTGTGCCGTCATGGCGGGATATGCACGATAACGCAAGTTTCGTCGATGCTTATGCGATCCATATGTATACACAGTTGACGGAAGTCTAATGTAACGGAACAAGAATTTGTATCAGTTAAGAAGCTGAGAATTCTCGATGCGGTCATAAGATAGATCGTACCTGAGGAGGGAAGCTCTAGGGATTTTAAGGACGAAAAAATCAAATGCGATGATGAATGATGAATCTAACATCGACTCCTCAGACGAATATAAAAACCCGTATCGAGGGCGGTTAGAATTATATAAATCCGAACTGTCTCTAACAAGTACACTGTCTTCACATACTTCAACTTAATTCTCAAAGATCATAAAGCTCAAATTTATCGAATCCAATTCTTATATTATTTTTGAATACAATGAAGTCTATCATCTCAGTCGCCTCGCTGGTCGCTTTGTCTTCCGCTGCGGCCATCCCACCACCACCTCCCGGCTAGCTCTCTGGACCTTTCGGACTTACAATCGAATCCCTAAACTGGTAGTACAATGGTAAATTCTTCGCGGCAGAACTCCATGCTACCTCCTACGCCGCCGCCACAATTTCACCATATGAGGATAACGGCTTCTATTACGAAATACGCACCGGAATTCTCTACCACCAGGCTCAAGTAGCCGGTGGATCCTTCCGCGGCGGCCAAACAGAGGCCCTCGCAGCGACTCCATTGCGGCAATCGATCCCCGGCCAACAAGTGACGCCTTTGACCTTCCAAGAGGCATATAATGCTAGGGGAGGTATCCAAGCTGATGTGTCGATGGGATTCGACAGTCGGGGCTATTTGACCCATGCGGGACAGAGGAATGTATGGTTTGCGTGCACTGGTCTAGGCGGTCAGGGTGGCTACGCGGCTATCTCGCTCTTGGTTGGATCGCCACCTGATCCTTCTTTCTGCACACCAATTGGTATCAGAGTAGCAGGGCTTGTGCAAGGACCCGGTGTTCCGGGACCCCACAAGGCCAAGGTCGGCGTCACTGCAAAGAATGGTACTACCCAAAAGCTCTAGATGAGGTGGATTGAAAAATTGTAAAAGTTGAAAAAGAATCCGGGGGCTTTTGATAAAACGAAGTCCACTTATCTCCAACAATGAAAAGGCTCAATCTATATAGTAAATAGCAAAACAGGTACACGTTATTTATCCAAGTTTTATATATACCAGATAAAAAGTTGATTTGAAATTGAAAGTATCCATAGNTATTTATACTTAATTTCAAATATATATTAATTATTCTCTTATAAGAATATTTTAAAATTTAAGTTTTAAGCTACCACTTTAATTTGATTATTATTTTTTTATACATAGTTTATTTATATTATTTTTACTTTACACAACCCTTATAAAACAAAAATTCTATACAAAACAATAATCTATACTAAAAATATATTTACCCCAAACACTAACTCTATAAAATAATTTTAATTATACAAGCGAATAGTGGTTTTCACCACTAGAAGCCGATCGCAGCGAAATCGATGATTCATTTGATTATCTAACACCAATATGATGGTCACACCCTATTGATCATACAAATTTCTTCGAAAATAGGGGTAAAACTAATACAAAAATTAATACAAATCTAAAAATACATCTAACAACTATTACACCTGCTAGGAGTGCTATCGTCACACTTCGATAGACCACCAAGAAGCCTCTCATAGAAACCTTTACCCAATTTAATGGGACTATCTTTGGCACCGAAACCAAAACAATCGAAGGTAAATAATGTTTTAGGCGTAGAATTGATTGAGGAAGCGCCAGGTAACTCTCTTGCACCCCATTCGACATTTTTTTTCTCCAAGGGGGGCACGTAACTATCGTCACGGGTTTTGACAATAACCTTCTGCTTAATAAGATCCGTATATCTAATCTTTTTGGTTTTCCAGATCTCTTTGCCTTTATTGTTTACTGTGGCGAAAGCCTCGTCATCCGTGATCTCTTCTTCATGCTCAAACACCTCTTCATCGTCACTATCGTCCGGCGGGTTAATTTTATTGCCATCCGCATCAAAACAACGTCCCAATTCATCCACACCCAAAATCTCAGTATGGTCATCATCAACATCTTTATTAATTCCAATATCCTCATCAAACAAATTGGGGAATTTAGCAAAGTAGTGAATGTACACCTCTTTGATGCTTAATTTCTTAATCTATTCCCATTCCTAGGTCAAATCATTGTTACGGCTGTCTCTAATCAAGCGCTGGGCATTAAATTTTAAAAAGGTACAAATTACATGCTTGTTGAAGGATTAGTCACAGATAACATTAGCCTTTGTTTGCGCTTTCTCCTCATCGGTTACTAGGTTCTCGATTCTTATCCTGAAACCGCATCCAGTAGTCTGACCCTTCTTAGCCGTTTCTCTATCAATGGGCACAAAGTGATTTACTGCCACTCCATAGTCCCACTTCTTTTTAGACTCAGATTCACTAGAATTGTCCGGTTTAATTACAGGGTCCTACTTAGGATTACCCCAGCCAGGTAAGCTACCACATTGAGAAAGCAGCAAGTCCACAAACTCAGCCAATAACCATACATACTCCTATAATCTTAAGTAATCCTCCTCCTTGCCAACACATGCATATGAGTAATATGTTATTGGTAGTTTTTATGGCTTACTTTTGAGCTCTCGCGGCTGTTGTATGGTATTTATAAGTAAGAATTTACAACACCAATCACTGCATATACACTCTATTTCATCGTAGCGCTCCACATAAAATAGAATATCAACAACACCTTCCAGAAGAACGGCTTAGTTACTACAGCCCAATTTATAAAATAAAATACCAAAACAATCACAAAGCACAATAAACATAAATATAGTGGCTCTCGTACCAATATACTTTGGACAAGCAAGCGGCTAGTCGTTTTTTATATGATTTTAAAACTTCAAAATCCCCTCCAAATTATAATTGATATATTTTTGCACCGCGATAATAAACTTTTGATAGTAGCGGTAGATCTTAACATTATAGGTACTCCAAAACATGATATTTTGGACCTAGAAAGATGTGACCTTCCAGTCTTGGTCTTTTAATATCTTTTCCTATACCCATTTTAGCATACAGTAATATCTCTAGCATTTTAATTTATTTTTATAGTTAAAAATGCTACCCTCTATTAAATCAACAAAATCCAAAGGTGTGATAGTATTGATATAGGTATAATAAAGGCGGAGGCTCTACTACCCAATATTCTCCTACATTGTAAACCTATCCTTCCCAATCTCCTATTGCATATCCTCCCAAAATACAAAAGATTACATCACCGTAATGATGAAATTGAGGTTTATGGGTTTGTTAAGCTCATACCTCCTCTTTTCATCTTTTACACCACCCCTTATGCCAAAGGCAATTAAGGGTATACCCATTGTCCCAGGTGTAGAAGTTGGATGTATAAGAACTATAACATCTATATAGTGTATAAAATCATAAACTTCAAGGTATGGAGCCATATCATCACGATCTAGTATATTCCTGATACTGCTTTCTGAAAGTGGCTGTAAGCCATGGGTCTTCTATGAATCCGCACGGTCATCTGGTAGCGGCCTATTTTTGTTATCATTTGGGTATACTGTAAAATATAATTTTTTAATTCTTTTATGTAAGTTAGTGATAGGCGAGTTAATAGCAGGCGGGTTTTTTCTTTTTTTGTGAGGGACTAAAATATTAACTTCGCCTAAATCCCTAGGCTCGATGGTCCCGGTTGCAGTAGTGGGCGTGATATCGGTCCCCCTCTCACCCTCTTTAGTCCCCTCACCCTCCTTGGGTCCCCCACTTTCCATGGTCCCACTTTCCATAGTCCCGCCTTCCTCCCCCCCTTCCTCTTTGTCACCCTCTTCACCCTCATCATCACCCTTATCATCCTCATCTTCGTCAGTATGATATTCGTTGTTATTATTATGGTTAGATGATATCGTGCCCTTCTTACTGTGTGCCTTTTTCTTCTGTAAATACTGTTATTACATAAAGTATATATCTGTTTTACACTGTTGATCCACGAGATTTTGATATGTTTTTTTGTTAAGTAACACATCCATATCAGTTCTTGTGCTTATATGTTTGGCAAACTTCTTTTTATGGTAGCAGTTTTTAATTCGTTGAATCTTGGCTAATAGCTCAGTTTAGGACAATATGGAATAGGTAGTTTCAACAGCAAGCATCTTGGAACAATTATAATTTAATAAATAATATATATATATATATATATAAAAGTGTTGATATATTTAAAATTATGTTGAATTTATTATATTTTAATATGTGCGTTTATATAGATATTGGTAGCTAGGTTAGAACTAAAATCATAATATCAATAAATACAATAGTTTTTTTGAAAAGAATTGTTAAAATGGAACAAAAAGAATTATTTACTATTCTACTTTATGACCATAAGTGTATATACGCTTTTACATGAGTTATGCTATATAAAATAATGATTTTGGTGTATATGGCGTTTACAAAAGACGAAATATGAAATAAAGAAACATTAACTTCAACATCACCATCATTAGTAAACTTGTTCTCCATCTCTGAAATATGGTTACCCTGCTATCGAGGCCATTAAATTTAAATATATTTTTTCTAATAATTTTTTTTTTATGTTTGTATCATCCTTAATGTATTGGAAACATGACTATGAGACAGTAGTATCAAAAGCGAGATCTCTGAGCCGTTTTACCCTTGATATGGTTATAAATGTAAATCCTGCTTGTTTTTCTTTGTTATTAAGCTTAATTATGATCTTGGGTAATGTTATACTCTGGCATTTATGGATTATTATGGTTTATGTTAATATTATGGGAAATTGTGTTCTTCTGCAGAATTTATTTTTGTAGAAGTATTTCCTATGATACTGTGGAATAGGTATAACCTTTGAAGGATTTTTAATATTGTTGATGAGATTATTAAAGAAAGGTAGGCTGTTAAACTATTCAAACTTTACCAATATGAAATTTGGTAATATGGTATGATTATTCTATGTTATACTATATAACCAACCTATAATAATCAGAATATGGTTTTATTATTTTAATATAAATAAATGATCTATTTAACTTATTAAGGGAACCATTAACCAATCCTACCTCGGTCCAGAGATTCTTACGCAACATGACCTTGGTACTAAGTGATAGTTGCAATATGTTTGGTAATTAGCAAGTTTTGTTTGTTAGGATTCTAACAAGCTTACCTTCTGTAAAATCTTCGCCTATATTCTTTGCTAGGATCCGGGTAACGAGACAATGAAGCTGTTAAAAATTATAACAATTAAACATAAAAATAACTACATTAGTTGGGAAAAGATATATGGCATATGAAAATATCTTTAACTTAACTAAATCAAGTTTATCTTGGGATCTTAAATTTATTACTTTTTAATTTTTAAATATTTAGTTTTTATTATATACTTTTGTTAATATATTATGAAATAAAGCTTGTCTGGTTTCACCTTGGTGTATATTTTGTAATAAATATATGAAAACTTTAAACTCTTTATATAGGGTAGTACTCTATATAATAAGCGGTTTATCGGATGGTCTTGGGATTATATATATCAGTTTCTCGCCTATCAGTAGTAATTGTGTAAAATCCCTAATTAAGATGACTGAAACTTTAGTAAAGGGTTTGAAATTGGTAGGATATGCTTTTTTCAATTTTTTATCAATTTTAGCTAGTGTTATAAAGTTAATCATTAATTTTTTATTTATAAAGAGATATCTTAATAATACAAGACAATTTTAGAATTAGTTTAAAGTGTTATTTATTAAAAAATCATCATCCCAATTCAGGCCTAATCTAAAAAATGAGTGGAGAGTAATACTAGATATATTAAAAATTGTAATACCAGTATATGTAGCAATTAGACAAAATATGTTTGAGTCTAAACCACAATACTAGAACAATCAATATTGAATATAATTTAGTATGAAGGATTTACCAGTACTTACTGTACTGCTTATGATTATTAGTAACGGTTCTAAGATTTCATTAACATAATAATCCTATATTAAATTAAAAACCTTTTGCTAATCTAGATTTAACTAGCTCTCATTCATCATTAATAACTCATTTATCACGCCTTCATCCAATCTTTTATTTTTAACCTAGTTAATAGCATCTTTATAATAAAATACTTCATTATATCCCCCATACAGTTCCAAAGCCTCACACTAGTTAAATACTATATCTTCTAACCTCTCACCCAAAATAGCACCACCAAATTCTTGCATATTGATGTTATCGTCACCTCCATGGTCATGCACAAAAACTTGCCAATCCTCGAGGAGTAGCAGCTGTCCTTTATCTTGAACACCAAAATTAAAAGCATTGTTCTCTGAATCATTATTGTCATAGTCATATATTTCATTTTCATGGGCCCTCTCCCTTTCTGTCTTTCGCTTTGTAGCTTCCACTACTATTTTAATTTCTCTCATATACTAGAGAAATAAAATTGCAATATTTTGATTAATAATTGGCACCCAATCAAAATCCTGGGGTATATTTCTGAACAGGATATACATTAAATGTAATACGTGATAATATTTGGGATTATTAAGATTTAGTAGGATTATAAAAAAGGTTTGTATTATTTTTATTTTTGGAGTTTTTTTGTTTTCCTATAATAATATTTACTCTTAATTTTTAGTTCTATCCTAATGATAATATTCAAGGGTATTATAGAGGGATAAATTTTGTAATTTTAGGGAGTATTTTATGTATTTTTAAAGCATATTCTTACTATAAATTATAAAGTTGATATTGTTAATTACCAATAGGTTAGTAGTATTATTATGAATAGCTATTTTATTATTACCAATAAGATTTACTATTATAATTATAAACAACAAGATTACAAGCTTTTCTCCCAAAAAAAAATGACAAACTTTTTAATTAGAAAAATCCTTTTCAATAAGAAATTATATTATTAATTTCTGTAGTACTATTATAGCAGGACAACTTTTATCAATATTAGCGGTAGTATATTGTAAAATATTTTTCAAATCTTAACTCGACATTTCTGCTTTCATCACATACTTGATCACATATTGGAAAGTAGCATTAAGGGATAAAACAGGTTATATATCAATATTGGCTTTTTATAACAGTAATAATTGGGGACAGAAGATATTGGTATCTTTATTATTGTTCTTACAACATACTATAAACTGTTAATCATACCTAAGATATGGAACAATTATATATCATTCTGAAACTTGTTTAAAAAATTCAAATCAGCACTCCATATTTTAAGGCAATAGCACTTTGAAACCCTTGATAAAATGTAAACAATAGATATTACATTTATAGAATTGCACTTAATAAAACAATTCAATTAAATCCAATACAATACCTTTATTAAAAGTATTCAGAGGATATGGAAAAAACACAGGAGAATGTATGGATATTAGTACCCCTAGAACCATGGCTCTCGCCATGATAACATTTTCGTTAAATTTAGTAATAAGTCGATTTTGATCTTCTTAATTATTTAGATTAAGTGTATTAACATCCAAAAACCCATTAATTTATAAAAAATTGTGTAGGTAGTTAGAACCCCTAAATTACCACTTAAATCAAAACCAATATTTTATAATCTTTATTTAAAACTTCAAAACATTTCTTATTAATGATAAAAATTGTTGTTTTAAGTAGGGAGCAACTACATGAGGAAATTTGTTAAGATTATCAACTTTATATTGTTGAATTTCTGTTTTTGTTATTTGGGATTATGGTTTCACTGTTTCTTTGGCTATAGTACAATGTTGGTTAATAACTTGATGAAGATTATACCAATGAGTGTTTACGGCAAAAAATGTAATAAATATAGTGGGACAATACTGTTTAATAATTTTTGTAAATTCTGTACTCTAATTTTTCTAATACGGTAACAAACCTGGGATTGAGATGGCAAATTGTGATAGTTGGTGTACTAATAGATTAACTTCAAACTCGTCTTGTATTATGTCCTATAATTCACCAATTGTTACGTTCAAATAATCCTTTTGATTAATAAAAATAGTGGTATTGTTTAATAACTGCCATCTAGTTTGATTATTTAATGCAAATTGTACAAAACGAAAATCCCGGCCGAAACAATTATCCCAATATCTCAATAAGTATTTGAAGTATTCTACTAATTGGATATCACTTCTTCTATTTTTATTGTTACATAAGTCTCCAGCTCTAGTGGGAAATAAATACAGAAAAACTATTACTATATAACCAGGTTCTGAGAATTCATCAATAAACATCAATTTAGTTTTGGGATATTCAATGGTCACAGCATTCACTGGAGGGGTAGAGGGTAGTGGAGGTATATAAATAACGCTTGTTTCATCATTAAAGAAGCTAACAGACATAGAAATACAATAACTATAAACTTACCCTAACTATTCTAATTGTTATCTAAGTTACTCTGCAGGCTAAAAGATAGGTGTAAAACAAAACAATAGTCTAGTAATGTATGAATGGCTTCCCATTTTATTTTATTTATACGAAAATTCAAAACACCCGAGTGAATAAATCTCCAAGTGTTTCTTAATTTTATACATTTATTATTACGCATTCTAGAATTATTTTCAAGATTAGTGCTTTTATTTTTATTGTTTAAAGATATCTCTAATTAAAATTGAAGATCGTCTCCTATAGTATTCAAAGTTTTTAATACATTATCATCTATAGTTATATAATTGCGATACCACTTATTTTGTTCCATAAGGAACGGAATCCAAATACACAACCAATCCATATCAATTTTGAATTTGTGATGTGCCGGGAATCTTTAGATTTGTTTTTTAATAATAACAACCCTCAGATTTTTAAGCATGCATAAAATTTTGTTAAATATTTCAGTATAATCCTGGAAGAAAGAAATACAGTTAACTTGGCTACTTTTTTATTATTCCTTGGGAACTCGATAAACCGAAACAATAAGATAAACGAGAAATATTAACTATTACTCAATATAACTCAATACAAGCAGAGGTAAAAATCTAAATTAAAATATTATTCCTTATATCATACTCTGACATGGTTATGGTCCTGGATTTATATTATTTGTACTAAAAAATTAAAAAATGTTATTTGGCTTCTATTTACTTTGTTTTTGATGATACTGTTTGTAGATAGTATTATTAGGATTTAATCTTATACTTATTTTGTTATAAATGTTATAGTATCCCACTTTTAAACTATTGAGATTTGTTCAAAAAATATAAAGGACTTCTTGCCACGTTTGGCTTTTTAAAACATCCTCCAGGACCATGGGTTTTTGTTGTTGGGTAGTAGGTATAGGTTGAGGGGGAGAACATGCCTACGACTTTAATGAATATGGGTTCTTGTGATAATGGGTTATGGACTTATATTATTTGGTGTAGGACTGTTTATATCCCATTTATTTGTTTTAAATCTAGTATTGGCAACCTTTTGTGCTTTGAGATAGTAAATGTATGTTAAAAATCATTTACCTTTCTTTGAATATTGTTATAATGAGCTGTTATGGACCTTGCAGTACTTAATATATATGAATTCTTTTATATTTGGTCCCTAAATATAAAAGAATTTACAACTAAAATGGGATAATTGAAATAATCACGACTGGATGGAAAGAGGTAGTATAACAAGAGATTTGAGAGCTGAAGTAGGGAAACGATAAGGATGATGGTCCTAGTGAGAACAGGTTGCAAAAGATATCAAGAGTAGGAACTATTTACGTGGCAGACGGTTTTGTTTATGTTCGATATATAATTCTGGCTAGCGTGACAATCAGTAATTGGTGCGGTTAACCTTTGATGAGGTCCGGGACCATGGCTTAATCTCATAGATGAATCAGTTGGTGGGGGAGACTCCTGCTGACCCCCCCTTTTCGAATAAATCCTATTGGCTCTGTGACAATCACCTAATTTTACATGAAACGACTCGCGGGGGAGACCCCTGCGGACCCCCCAGCGCGTGCGCGCAGCCACGTGACGATACTTTTGTAAAGTGGAATATTTTTGCGGAGTCTCCCAAACTATATCGATCTGCGATCGAATAAAACTCAATTTCTATATAGACCTCTACCTCTCACAAAAGATAAATTTTATATAAAACTAGTTCTTAAAAAAAGAAGATAATATCACAAACCTATAATTTTAATAACACAAATTCCTATATTTTATTTTATACTATATTATTCCCAGTTTTACTTACTATATAATACCCATCTCTCATACCTATGTTTATTTATTTTATTGTAACATCCTGTTATATAACCCTTATGTACTACGTAATTTGCACACATACACACATATACATACAAGTAATTAAGCATGTATATATGCATATATGTATAAACAACCAAACACACATACACACACATATATACAAGTGATTAAATATACATATACACACATATATATAAGTAATCATTTACATTTATATAAAGCATTATTATATATATAAAACTATTATTAAAACTAATAAATAATTTTTTACTTTTCATCAATCAACTCAAATATAATACAAACTTATAGTTTATTATAACCTTTATTATTATTATATATCTTATATATCATTTTTTGATATCATTATCATACATACTCCATAAGTTCTGAGAATTTGGTATCTTAGAGTGAGAGATCAGTGTTTGGTCAGACGGACTTGATCGAAGTGTAACAGAAATATTATTACTTATTATTAGCTTAAAAAGTAATTGTTTATAATTCTATTTTAAAAATTTTAATTATTTATCTTTCTAATAACCTAAATTTTAAATAAAATTAGATTCATTTTATATGTGGAGTAATGCTAACTTATTTATAATATAATATAATTTATTATATTAAGCTTAATAAATAAAAAAATAATTAATTTTTATTTAATTTTTTTTAATACCTACTTATAATAACTAAATTTTAGATATTCTTTCATAGATGATATTTTATTACTATTATTATAAGGGTATGCAAAAAACATATTATAAATTAAATATAGAATATGTAATTTTCTTGTATATTTACAAATAACCTTTTTAAAATCTTACTAAATAAAAAAAATTTTAAAAAATTTAAAATTTAGAATCCAATATAGTTTATTATTTTTATTTACTACTTATTAAGTCTTAATCTAATTAATTGACTATTATCAATTTTTAATTTTATTTTTACTTTTAATTATAAAAATAATAAATTTATGGTTGGCTGTTAGCTGGAGGTTGGTCAATAAGTTAGAAATTATAGGTTCAATTTAAAAGAACATATTTAATTTTTTTTTTAAAAAAAATTAAATAAAATAAAAAAAAATTATCATAAAAAAAAAAAAATTTTATTATAAAATTAGGTTATTTTATTACTATTACTAACTTGATTTAAAATAGTTTAAATTGGTTTAATTTGATTTAATTTTTTTTATAATATTTATATATTATTCTATAAGTAGAATAATATGTAAAGTAACTTTTTTTTTTTAATATAATTTTAAAAAATTGAAAATATAAAAAATAAAATTTATTTATTTTAACTAAAATTTAAATTATTTTTATTAAAGATATTAAAATACTGGTACATTATTTCCTAAATATATAAAAAAATTAAAACATCAATTTTTTAATTTTAAACCTTTTAATTTAAATATTCTATATCATTATTATCATTACTTACAGATTTTTCAATTTTATTTGTTAAATTTGTATTATTTTTATCTATATTATCTTTTTTATATTTTTTTTCAAAGTCCTCCCACCAAATTGAATATTAACTTGCTTTTAATTATTTATTTTTTAAAGATTCTTTAGATACACCTATATCTAAAAGTTAACCGAGACTAGTTTTGGAAAAATTGTTTTTCTTAATTAGGTTGAATTTCTTTTTTTAAACTTGTTTAACAAATAACCAATCTTTCTAGTTAGATTTTTTAATAAAAGTAGAATAATCTTCTTTAAAAAAAAATAATAAATTATTAAGATTATTTTTTTTTTAAATAATATAAACTCCAATTATTTTATTTTATAAACTTTTATTTAAATATTTTTTAATTTATTTATTAAAATCTATTTTTTAATTAGCAATATTAGATTTTTAAAACTCTAAATTTTTCTCTAATTTTTATTTAATAATAAATTTCTTTTTTACAAACTTATTTTAATATCTAATTTTATTTTATCTTACCCACTTTTTGACTCTTTAAACTTTCTTTGACAGGCGGTATTTAGAGAAAGTATATTAAATTTTTTTAATAATATTTTAAATATATATATTTTTTATTATAGTTTTACTTAGTATAGTTAGTTTAAATATAAAAAAATTTAATTTTACTTAGGAAATTAGGTATATAAGAAAAGTAAATTTATAAATAAATTAAAAAAAATAAAATCTAGTTATAAATTGCTTTTTTTTTATAAACTCAAACAAACCTCTCTTTTTCTTATTTTAATTAAAAATATTATATATACTTATTTAAAATAATTTTTTTATTATTATAAATAGATTAATATTATTTATTTTATATATTTATTTTTATATTTTTTATATAAAAACGCGTTTTTAGTATTATATATCAAAGAATAATAAATTTTAAATAAGATATATACAAATTTATATTAATAAAAATTTATAATATAAAATCTTATAATACAGGATCTTATATTTAGCAAACAATTAATATTAACCATTTTAAATATAGTGTTTTACATTTTTTAAACAAAAAAATCAGCTGTACTAATATATTATTTACAGTATATTATAATTTTAGGATCTAAAGTTATTTAATATTTAAATCAATTTAGATTTGTAATCTTATTATATAAATATAGCAAAGATTTATTTTTAACATTTTAACTTTTAATCAAACTTAATTTTAAAAATAATTTATTCAATAATCCATACAAAATTAAAACCTATAAATCCACTCTATAATCACATATTTTAAATATTAAAACCTCTTAAATATTAAGATAGTTCCAAAAATGAAAATTACTACCAAATATAAATTTATTAAACCTAAAACAATAATCTTAATAAGGGGCAGAAAAATTCCCAAAATAGTGCTTTTTAAAAAATTACAACAAAATAAACCAGGAAGTAAGTTTATTACTAAACTATTATTTTATATATAAAATAATTCCTTTTTTTAATTAAATATAGTAATCATTTTTTAGGAAATTAGGAGAATACAAAAATCTACTAATTTCCTGATACTCAAATTTATTTTTGCCTATTTGTACTATAAAATCATACAAAACCAAGTATATAACAGCAGAAACTTAAAATAGAAGTAAAATACTTTAGAAACTATACAAAAAATTATAGAATATTTTATTATTAATTATTTTGAATATAAATACCCTTTTTTTAATAAATATATTCATAATAAATACTAATTCTTTAATATGCAGTAATAAACAAGTTTGTAATTTACATAAATAAACAAATTATTATATACAAAAATAATAAATTATATTATTATATTATACATACTTTAGTTCCCCAGGTTAATAATATTCAACTAAATAAATAATATTTAATTTTTTATAACAATATATTTTTTAATTTATTTCTGTTTTTATATTTATGATTTATAGAGTTTGGTGCTTAGTACTCTCAGAATCTGGTACTTTCATTTTATTGTATATTAATTTAATAATAAAATTATATATATAGAAAATTATACTATTCAGATATTTAGTAGTTTATTTTTATTAAAAAAATCTATGCATTACTCTACATATAAATTAATACCAATAATCCCTATTAAAACTTGATTTCTTATTAATAAGCGGGGAACTGTTGGTTTTTGGATAATTTTCGATTTGAATGAAAACTACTTAGTGGTCCCCTATGACCCATATCAAACTATCTAGTGGTTTTTCACAACCTATATCAAACTATCTAGTGGTTCTTTATGACCCATATCAAACCACCTAGCGGTTCTCTATGACCCCTCTCAAACCGACCCAACCCGCTGGTTTCTGGGTTAAAACCAACCCATGTCGCACTCTAGTCGAAACCACCCACGGGTTGGGTTTTTGATGGTCGAAACCACCCACAGGTTGGTTTTTTTTTAAAAAAAAAAACCCAACACGGTTTTAAAAACCATAAATTTTAATAAAAACCGCACCGCCAAGAAACCATTTTATTAAAAATAGTAACAAATTTACTAAAAATAGTAATAAATTACTAAAAATAGTTAAAATTACGGTTTTTAATTAAATTTATAACCCAAAAAAACTATTAAAAAAAAAAAAACCACCCAGCGGTTCCCCACGACCCATATCAAACCACCCAGCGATTCCCCACAACCTATACCAAACCACCCAGCGGTTCCCCATGACCCCTCTCAAACCGACCCAACCCGCTGGTTTCTGGGTTAAAACCAACCCATGTCGCACTCTAGTTTGCAAGGTCTGATTATTATCTAAGATATTATATTTTGCTTTAACAGATTGTATAAGCTAGAATTAATTACTAATAGCATTTGCATTCTTATATTTTACTCGCTGATACTTATACTTGGTTATAAGGCTTATCCGAAGCTTTAGATAGCATTTAACAAAGTTTAAAAGCCCATTATTTACCAACAAGTTATATATTATTATCCCTTGTATGCGCACGCAACATTTCATTTACTATATCCGCCACATATTATAGCCGGGAATAAAAAAATTATATAACTAGATTAAGGATATAATCTACATGTTACACTTTGGTCAAGTCCGTCTAACCAAACACTGATCTCTCACTCCAAGATACCTGGTTTCTCAGAACTGGGAGTATGTGTGTCGCGAGATATCAAAGAATGATATATGAGATGTGTAACAACAATAAAGGTTATAGTAAACTATGAGTCTGTCTGAGAAATTTGGTAAAAGCGGCATAGTTGGTGAGGATTGAAGTGATGTCAGGGATTTCGTGGCGTCGTTGGTGCGGAGTACTTTCATCGTATTTTTCACGATAGGTGTTGTAGGTGTTGAAGGTGGTTCCTTCAAGGAAGAGGGATGCGTAGCGGACTTTGTGTTCGTCGTTAGGAAAATCTTTTGGTCGAAAATAGAAAATATCGCTGAGCTGTCTGAGAAATTGATCAAGTTTCGCAGGGGTTCCTCCGAATTTAATTGGTTCTGGTAGTTTAATGTTACTGCGGGAGGTGCTTCGTCGATTGTTTCTGTGATAGGTAAATTCGTCGTCGCTACTAGGAATTGAGTCGTTATCGCTGGGATCCTCATCAGGATCTTCTAGAAATTGTTGACGTCTTTTGCCCTTATTCTTAAAGGCAAACTTAGAGCGTATCTTGCTCTCATATAGTAATTCTGGTTGGCTTGGTCCTGGTGGTCCAAAGTCTTCATTTTCATCCATAAGAATGTGTTCTTCAGCTGCTGCGTAGGTTCCAGTATGGGTGTAGGTAGCCATTATAATCTGTTCTAGTATCTGTGTTGCAACTTCTAGATTTCTTGAGTATCTGGAATTATCTGTGAATGTGATATCCGTAGGTTCTTCCTCGGATTCTTCTGTCAATGTGGCTAGCTTTTCGTTAACTTGGGTACCGGTGTTGGTGTATAATTTGTCGTTTTTCCAAAAGATGTCGTCCTTTCCACTTGGTAAATCTATGGTTAGTTCTAACTCTGGTACAGGTGATACTTCTCTTAGTTGTCTTCTGGAATATTCGTTGGTTTGATTGATTCGATGGGCAATAGATCGGCTGGGATATGAGAATACGTTGTGAAGAGGTGCGCAGTCTCCTTCGTCGTCTGTTGTCTCGTATTCTGATACAATAAAATCTTCAGGATCGAATTCTGTTGTCGACATACATATGCTTCTCCGTCAGGTCTGAGTGGGATCGGTCAAAGTGTAACACTACAATAATCTTTTTTTTTAAGTTTATAAGCTTGCGCGAATTGGTAATGGTATCAGATTGTGCTAACACGCCGTCGCGTCGACGGCCCAATATTGTTCGGGGGATCTTATAAATTTTAGAAGCTGCGAGAGTACTTAATTTATTATTATTATTATTAAGCGTTTCAATGGTTAGAATAAATCTAGATTCTACCGAAGGTAAAGACATTGTTGTTATGAAGTAATTTGTGCTAAAAGTAGAAGGTACGCGTCGATGCAAAAAGGGTGTCCACTCGCTTGTGTTGTCCACTCGCCCATCAATTACAGTATAAAGAGTGTTAACATTGTTAGCAGAAGTGGGACATCGACAGAAGCGGACACGCAAAAAGTAAACAATGCGATCTCATCGCACTTACTTCTTTCAACATCATCTAGTTAACTACTTGTATATTACATATTGTTAAAGATAGCTCTGATACTAGAGATATAGATCAGGGAAGATATGTAGGTCAGTTCTATGATACTTGAGAGAGATTGATTAAATCTTAGAAATCACTTATTCATAGAAAAGGTTGTTGATATATATAAGCTTACTGCTTCTCACATGATAGAAGTCACATTATCAACTACTCTCGAAACCTAATATTACTATGCTTGTACATAATATATTAATACTCCAACTTATGAATAAGTATAAATATTAATAAATATAATTTTATTCTTTTATAAGATATTACTCTTTTTTTTAAAAAAGTTAAATTATTTGTTTTTTAATTATTATATAGTCTCTTACTTCTTAAAAATTAAAAGTATGAAAAACTTTTGTTATTTTATAAATTAAAAAATAAAAAATTTGTATTATAATATTAACTAATATTATTATAAATTATAGATGTGAAAACCTTTTATTAATTTTTTATTTTATAAATTAAATAAAAGCTATATTAATTATTAGATTTAAAATTATAATTATTATTTTTTATTTTTTAAAATATCTTATTAATAATTCTTAATGAGATTAGTAGCTTCTTGTTATGAAAAAAATATCTTTTAATTATATAGCCTAACAACTGTTAATATTTCTAATTATTTAAAAATCTTAATATTAATTTTATTAGATTTTCTTTTATAGTTTTTGATTTTATAAGATTATAGTAAAAGTTTTAATTATAGGTTCTCTAGGTTTAAAAAAATTGATAGGCTGGAATATAATGTTGCTAGAACTTATTTTCAATTTTTAGATGTTTATATTCTTATTAAGAGTCCTAATCTCTAGGGATCTTAAATAAAAAACATTATTATTCTTATTAATGATTTTAGTTTTTAAAAATTTTGAATTCAAAATGCTATTATTTTTTTTGGTTTGTTCTAAAAATTATTTTATTGAATAGTTTGTATTATAAGTTTTTTGATTTTATAATAATTATTATTTAGTTTTTTTTTAGTTTTGATTTTAATTAATAGGAGTGATTTCCAATTTGGAACTGTATGTTTATTTTTTATTAATATTAAATCTTTATTTTAGTTTTTAAAGTTATTATTATGGCTTTTTTATAAATATTATAATATCCTTTTAGGGTTTCTATTTATAGATTTTTTATATTTTGGTTTATGTTATGAGTTTATAATTTTATAAAGTTTTAGTTTTAATTTTTTTAGTTCTAATTTTTAGCTTACTAATTAAAATTTTTATAATTTTAAAATAATTATTTTTGTTTTTATAATTATTTTTGGGTAGTTATATTGTAATGATGCGCGCAATAGTAAGTAATAGAGCGCAGTAGCTGAGCAATAGCTATTGCACTGCACTATTAACCTTGTTTCGGATCAAATCAGTAAACCTCGGGCTTACCTAAATTCTCCTAAATATATATAAAATAAAATTAAATAACTAGTATATAATTATTTGGATAGCTTTTTAATTTAATTACTTACACTCCATTATATAATATTATATTTAACTATATTATTATATTTGTGTGATTGATTAGCTTATAGTCCGAATTTGAATTGTGTAGGAATTAAAAAATTGGGTATTTTTGGATTATTTCTACAAATAAACTCACGCTTTAGGTACAAAAATACTATATTTCCAAATGTTTTTTATGTTTTTATATATAAATTGTATGGTAACCTTGGATATAAGTTTATATTATAAAGTCTAATAGGGTAATGTAATGATATATATAATAATAAATAATAGAATACAATAATTAAATAATAATTATTATACTATATTATTAACCTTATTTTAGATTGAATTGGTAAGTTTTGGGTTTACTCAAGTTCTTCTGAATATATATAAAATGGAGTTGAACAATTGGTATGTAGTTATTTGGACGGCTTTTTGGCCTAGTTGCTTGCACTCCATCACACAACGTTACATATATTATAAGTTTATTATAGTAAATTTTTAGAGTTTAGATTTCTTTAAAATTCTAATTTATTAATTATTATATTTTTAAATATTATACAGTTTTACTAGTTTATTAATTATTTATTTACTTATATATTACAGTTTTATATTTATTAAAATATTTTTATTAAAAATGTTATATTTTATTTTTTTAGTTTTTTAATATTATAAACTATTATTATAAATTTTTAATTAAAGATTCATAATTATTTAAATTTATTATTTTATAATAATTTTTTAGAATATTATATTTTTTTAATCACATTCTTTTAGTTATTTTTCTGATTTTGTATTATAAATTTTTAAAGTGGGACTTAGTTTTATATATTTTAAGATTTTTAAATTATTTTATTATAATTTTTCTTTTTTTGATACCTAAAATTTTAATTTTTTTGATATCTGTTATTTAGACTTAATTTTTTAAATCTACGAAAATCCCAAAAACTTTAATCTAAAATTTTGATACTTTTTAATAATTTTTTAACTCTTAAATTTTTTTTTAATTTGATTTTTTTTATATTTAAACATTTTTAAAATGTTTAGATATATGTATTTTAATACTAATATAAACTTTCTAGTTTTTAATATTAATTTTATTATAAATTATTTTATTATTTATAAGGTAGCCATTTTTTATCAAAAGTGTTTTAGTTATAAAAAAAAGTATATGTTGATATATCGTGCACAGGCGCAGTGACGCCGGGTCTCGAGAGCGGTTGATAACGTGACCTCTATCACGTAAGAAGCAGCAAGCTTATATATATCAATGACCTCTTCTATGAACAAATGATTTCTAAGATTTAATCAATCTTTCTTAAGCATTATAGAATTGACTTACATATCTTCCTTAATCTATATCTCTAATATTAAAGCTATTTTTAATATATTATCAACACCAATTTATTTTTTAACAAACTAATATTCTTAATATTAATCAATATAGTTTATAAAATTTGAATTTTTTAAAACCATTTTTTAATATACTTATTATTTTTTAGTAAGAAGTTTTACTACCAACAAATTAACCAAAATAAAATTTTTTAATTTTAAAGAAAAGAACCTTTTGCAAAAAAATAACTCTAACTATTATTTCTAATATTAGAATATTACCAAATTCTTATCCATCAAGAATATCCATAATTATCTTTTTAATAAGTTCATCAATAGAAGACTTTCTCCTAAACCAACCTTTATTAAAAAACAAATCATACCTAACATTTATAAAAAAAAAGTTATTTAAGAAATCCTAAATATTATTAAAAATACAAATACCCTTTAATCTGACTTTTCTCTTTTAGACAAAAAAAATATTAAAGAAAATTAGATTAATTCAAGTTATATTAACTAAATTTAATTTTTAAAAAAAAAAATCCAAATTCCCATCTTAATAAAATTAACCATTTTTAAAGCAATTTAAATACTAAATAAACCTACTTTTAATCCTATTAGATTACTATTTTAATCTACTTTAACAGCTTTTATTAATTTTATAATTATATTTTATTGTTTATTTTATCTCCCAAATTTATAATTTGCCTTTAGTAAAATTGTTCTTATAATTAATAAAGTCATAAAATTTTAGCTCTTATTTAAATTAAAATAATAGATTTAAACTAAAAAAATCTATTCTTTCTATATCCTAAAATTAATCTATATTAATTTGTATACAGAACTTAAAGGTATATTATTTTATAAAATTATGGATACTCTTTATTTTTATTTTTGTTCTAATACAAAGAATACTACTCTAGTTCTTATTAAAAAGCTTAAAAGTATTTAAGTAGACTAAAAGAAGTTAGAAGCTTATGTTATAACTAAAAATTTTTTTAAATACATCAGCAAAAAATTGTGTTGACCTCGTGGACCTTGGAGGTCCACAAGATCCCAAAGGTCTTTAGCTCTCTGGAGGCCTTCAAAAATTAAATAATCTTATAACCTTTTTAAAGTTATAAAATTAAATAATCAAAAAAAAAGTTTTAGGTTATAATAAATTAAATCTTAATGATTCTAATTTATTATAATTTGGGGTTTTATAGAGTTTAAGAAATTCACGGTTTATTATTTTAAAATATATATATATTTTATAAAAAAATTATTAAAGTGATTAAAATAATGGAATTCTAACTTATAAAAACATATTTGATTAGCAAAAAATGTATTTAAATAATAAAAAATATAATAAAAATAAATAAAAACATTTATAAAATAATTTATATTACCTAAAAAACAATTATTTTATTAGTAAAAGATATATTTCTAATTTTTATTATTTACTTACTACTAATATTTAAAAAAAACTAAGTTAAATGATAAGTAAAAATTTTCTGAAGGTCTACAGATTTATAGGTTCTTATAGATTTTTTTCATATTTATTTACGGGTATAGTGTGAACCTTGAAAAATTGTTTATTATTTTTTAATATTTTGTAATATGTTTTTTAATTTTATTTTTAAATTATATTAAATCTGTATATGGATTTTGGGCGTTATAGCACTGCCAATCTAATTAATTTAGATTGAAATTATCAAATTTAATTATAATTTAATTTGGTGTCGTGGAGCTGGTTGGTGTTGTGGAGCTGGTTGGTGCCGTGGGTTGATGTTGTGGATCTGGATGGTACCGTAGATTCAGATCTAATATATATATGATATTGATGGTGATATTAATAGTGATATTAATGGATATTAATATTTTGATTAATTAAATTAATTATTAGTTAGATAATCAATTGTTTTTTTATTTTTAAATCTATCAATTAATCTAATATCAATAAATATTAACTGTTTTTGACCTTTGAATTCATCAATTGGCCTGATATTTATTAATATCAATGTTTTGATTAATTAAATTGATCATCAGTTAGATAATTAATTGTTTTTTAATTTTTGAATCTATTAATTGGCCTGATATTAATAAATATTAACTGTTTTTTGACCTCCGAATCTATTAATTGGCCTAATATCTATTGATATCAATGTTTTGATCAATTAAATTGATCATCAGTTAGATAATCAAGCGTTTTTTGACCTCCGAATCTGATATCGATGGATATCAACCGTTTTGATCCATTGGGTGATCACGTGGTTTGATTTTGAATTTTTGATGTGGTGTGGATCTCGCTTGTGACCTCCCAGAATATATGGACCATCCTCTGGAGACCCTTGGCATCCTCTGGAAGTCTATGGTTGATCCTCTGAAGGGTCCAGATTTTTTGCTGATGTAGATTAGTACAATTTAAAAAAAACTTATTATTATTATATTAAGAAAATTTAATAATATTAAATTAATAAACATAATCCTAGATATACTTCTCTAATACTCAAACTAAAATATCTTTTTTTATATAAACTTATTTGTGAGTAATAGAACTTATAAAAAAAGGAAGTCTAATTTTAATAAATTTAAAGAATAATTTATAAGTACTTTTCTCCTCCTCAAAAATATCTATAATGTTATGGGAGGTTTTAATACTCTTCAAATACCTAGCTTTTCTAAAAATAAAAAGAAAAATAATAATGATATAATTTATTTCACAAATTTTAATAATAAAGAATAATAGGCCAAAATCTAAAATTTATAAAAAAAAAAAAGATATTATAATAAAAAAAGATCATGGAAAAGTTCTTGTAATCAAAGGCAGAATTGTTTTACAGAACAAAAATTAATTTAAGGTTCCTTGGGGTATAACAAAAAATCTAAAAGAAATAATAATAAAAACTTTAATAATAAAAAATAGAAAACTAGTAAATATTATATAAAATATAAAATTACTTTTTATAATAATAATATATACTAGAAATTTTATCCAGAATTTTATTCTACTAAAAAATTTAATAAACTAAAATTCTCTTCTTATTCTATTTAAAATAATAAATCTGATTTTAATCCAAATAATACTATATACTATATAAACCTTTCTAGAGCCTAAAATAAAAAATAATTTTCAAATTTATAATGTATTGATTTAGATACAAACTACTAAATTATTTATAAGTACTTTCTCTTTATTAAAAAAAACTATATTTAATTTAAAAAACCTAAAATAATTAAACTTAAAAATAATTATACCATTCCAATTTTTGAAAAAAGTATAATTCTACTAGAAATAAAAATATATTTCTTTAAAATAAAACATATTCTCTATACTTTAAAAATAGTACTAAATCTTTGCTCCACCAAATAACTTAATGTTAATGAAATCAAGATCACATTCAGTTCAAAAAAAATTATAATTAAATATAAAAACATAAATATAATCCTAGTTTAAGTTAAAAAAAACTCAAAAATTAAATTTTATAAAATTATAAATAAAATTTAAATTAAAAAGCTTAAAATTAACTATAAAAAATATATAACTTTACCTAAGAAAAAAAGATTCTATATTCTTTACTCAATAACAGAAGTAGAAATTAAGAAATTGAATCTAATTACTATAATTTCTAACTTTAATAAAGCCAAAATTCCCAAAGAAGATATAAACTTACTATTTCTATAATATAGGAAATTAAATTATTATAAATTCGAAAGAATATAAAAAGTAATAGCATAAACCAGAATCATTATTTGATTAAATAAGAACCTAATTTATAAACTATATTTATTTAGAAAAATATATACTTTTTTAAATTAAAAATTTATACTAGATAAAAAAGAAAGATTTCTTAAAAAAATTTATATAGATTTTAGTAAACTATAAAGAACTTAGACTTTTATAAAAAAAAAAAATGAGAATATAAATTATAACAAATTTTATTTTAAATAAACCCTAGTTTTAGTTGATGATACAATAAATTATATATAAATTTACTTTATAATAAACTAAAGAAATTTTTTTAAAGTATTTTCTAAATTTATTATTAATATGAAAGGAAGGTATAGTAAGAATTTAAAGATTATATTTATTTAAATAAATAATACTTTTGAGTTAATTTTGGAATTGGTTTAAATTTTTTATTAAAAAAATGGAATTAATATTGAAACTTCTTTTTTATATACCTATAAATAGAATGGTTTAATTGAAAAAATAAATAAATTATTTCAAGAATTAGTAAGTATAATTTTAATTGAATTAGGTTTACCTGAAAAGTTCTAGGGAGAAGCTATGAAGCATATAACTTATACAAATAATTATCTATTTATGAATAGGAGGATTGGAACTGATTTTAATGATAATATAATTAAAATAGATAAATTTTTCTATAAAATGTTTTATTTAAAAAAACTAGATTTAATTAAACTAAAATTATTTAAATATCTAATTTATATTATTATTTTAAAAGAAGTTAGATAATTTTTAGAAAAACATTTTTTTATATATTAAGTATGGAAAAGAATCTTTTTTAAATATATAATTTTTGAAAAGTAGTATAAAATTTGGGATATTATTTAATAAACTGTTATTACAACTAGAAACATGATATTTTTAGGAATAATATTATTTGTTTAAAATAAGATAAAGTATAACAATCTTTTTTATTTATAATTGGGAAATAAATAGATTTTTTCTTATAATTTAAAAATTAAGATAAAACTAATTTTAATCTTTTCCAAAGATAAATTTATTTAATAAAAAATAAATAAATTACTTTAAAATAAACTATAATAAATAATTTAAAAAAAAATATTAAATATAATTTTTATAAAACCAAAATTAATATTAAGCCCAAAGAAGTTTTAAAAAGTAAAAAAAAAAGAAATGGAATTTTATTAGTAATCAAATTTTCCTAAGTTAATAATTGTTATTTTTAAAAACCTTTCTAACAAAAAAAAACTTAAATTAAAAAAAAGTAAAAAATCTTATAAAAAATAAAAAATCATTATAGTGATTATAAAAACTTTGTTTAAATATAATTTTGATTTTAATGATTTATATATATATTTTGTTTTTTAAAAATTAATGATGGATAAATCTCTTCTATGTTTTTTTATTAATATGATGGTTTTGAATGATAGAGATAATTAATTCTTGGTAATTAGAAAGGAACTTGATTTTTAATTAAAGAATTTATTGTAAATTAAAGTAAACTCAATTTTTAATAATAAAAAAGTTATAAGAAATTAATAGATATTTACTAAAAAAACTAAGTCTTCAGATTAAATTATATATAAAGCCAGACTAATAATAAAAAACTATAAATAATAATTTAATTTAAATTATACTAAAATATATGTTTTAATAATTAACCTAAAAATGGTAAAAATATTACTATTACTAAATATTGTTTTAAATTAAAAAATTTATTAAATAAATACAAAAATTATTTTTCTTAATATAATTTTACTAAAATCAAAATAAATATATATAATAATATTAGAAGAATATAATATAAAGAGTAAAAATATTAAAACTCTGTTATTATTAAAATTACTCTATAATTTAAAATAAGTTCTTTATCTTTGGAATAAAAATCTGAATAAAATAATTACTATAAAAGACTTCTTTTTTAAAATAAAATAAAATAAGGTTAATCAATACCTTTATATTAGTTAAAATATCATTATTATTATATATGTAAATAATTTCTTAATATTCTTTCCTAACTTAACTAGAATATAAGCTACAAAAGAAACTCTACTTAAAAAATACAAGATAAAAAATTTTAAAAAAATACAACATTTTCTAAAACTTTATATCTAAAAAGAATAAAATAAAAGAATATTTAAAATAAATTAAAAAGATTATTACAAAACTATTTTAAAATATTTTAATATATTATATTTCAAACCTTAGTTTATATCAATGGAATAAGGAAAATATTTATCTTAAAAAAAACATCCCCTTTTAAATAAATTAAATTAGTAATTATACCAAAACATACTTAAAAGCATCAGCAAAAAATTGTGTTAACCTCCTGGACCTCCGAGGTCCACGAGGTCCCAAAGGTCTTTGGCCCTCTAAAATCCTCCAGAAATTAAGCAAACACATACCCTCAACAACCACCACAAAACTCTCAATATTCAAGAGCTTCCTCTTATCTAAAAATTTACAAATTTTATAAACTGTCAGAAACTTTTTAAACTTAATTAGAAACTTTAATTTTAATAAAATTATATTCGAAATCAACCTCTTCGAAAATATTATCTAAATTAGCCTTGAGATTTTATTCAATATTAACAATCCTTGATCAGACACTCAGTAGCTAGGTAGGCACAAATTAGAAAAATATTTTTATAAAAAAAAATTTCTCAATAATATTAAAATCTATATACAAAGACTAATAAATAACAAAATATATTATTTAAAATAAATGCCCCCAATCCTTTCCCAGGTTTTTAACATCTATTTAATAACTTCACTAACACTATTACCTCCATATCATCAATCAACATAATATTCTCAAAAATCAATTCTTAGATTATATTAAACTTCAAACATCTTATATAAGCCTTTATCTCATATCAATGAATATTAATAAGAGTATTAACAAATCAATAATTAAAATTATCTAAAAAATAATTAAAAATATCTAAATTATTTAACAGCATCTACTATAAGATCCTAAAAGTCCAACTTACTATATGTATTAGCATTTTTTATATTTATTTTTGGATTTTTAATATCAGATTACCAACTTTTCAAGCTTACCCAAATATAAACTCCAGTAAAAACAATAATAGATATATTTAAATTATTAGCTAAAACACTATATCTCATACCTAGACCTTTAATAATATTCTAATATTAGTTTATCAGAACTTTATAAATAACTAGATAGAAGAAAAAAATCTATTATAATAATCTATTAAAAAATTCCTAATATTATAAGAAAATAAAAATCTTATTGTATCATCATTTTTTAAGAAATTTATATACTTCAAGTTAATTAATCTTTTAATATACCTACTTTGGATTTTAATATTAAGATTTTCTAGCTTATAAACATCTATTATTAGATTCTTAACAGACTCCTACAGATAGCAATAATAGTTATCAATAAAATATCAAACCTAAATTATAAGATTAAAAAATAAGAATATATATATTATTTAATTAATTTACTTATATAATTCACTATTAACATAATAAATTCATACTCTAAAAAATATTTAGCATACTATTAAATATCATTACTATCTGGCTAAATCTTACCTAAAAACTATTATATAAATATATTATTTTTTATTTTATTAAAATTTGATAACTTATTTTCTGTTAGTATATCTTTGACACTTTATTATTAATTTCTTTGTAGTCCACAGCTAGTATTAAACTCTAAACAACTAATAACATCTGATAACAAAAATAAAATTTGACAAGTTCTATTTAAAAAAAAATAAAAAAAATAAAAAACATCAAATTCAACCAAACTATTATTAATATACAGATTATTTTTTTTTAAAAAAAAAAAAAAAGCTAAAGACGTTAAGCATCTAATATAAAACACTGAAATTAAATTTAAAAATAAATAATCCATTCATTATCTAATCAGCCTATCATTAATAATCGACTCACAATTAATATCAGCAGTTAATAAACTACAAACATATTTTAAAAAGCGTGTAACAAACTTTATAAAACCTACAGCTAGAAAACTTAGTTATTCAAATTAATTAATTAATAAAGTAAAATCAATAATAAAATTATTTATTTATAGATGTTTATTTTTAATAATATTATAATCTAAAAGATCATTATTATTTAGATTTTCTAAATTAATAACATCTTATTCGCCTAGAAATATAATATCAACAGCAATTAAACGTTCAGTAACCAAAATCAATTTTTAGATTATTTTTTTTATAATTTAAATTATTTTAATAACTTAATTTCGAACTAGTATTAATATCTATTAGTTAGTTTTTTTTTTATATCCTTTAACAAACACTATAAATTTTTAATTATTAAAAAGATCTTATTAATCTTTATTTTATTTAAACTTTCAAATTAAAACCATTTTGAAAATAGAAAAGTATTAAGTAGAAAAAAAAAAGGCAATATCAAACTACTAAAATCTAAAAATAACAATTTTGATAATTTATTTTAAAACAATTTATTATTAATTATTATTTCCACTCCAGAAAGAAAAAGAAGTAAGTTAAAAATATATTATATAAAGAATATTAAAACAAAATAAAATAAAGTGGTATACAAACACTAACAATTTTATACCAAATTATTATTATTATAAAAAATATTATATATTTATAAATCAATATAAATATTAATTAAAAAATCTTTTTTATTTAATAAAAATAAATAAACACAAAATATTACTTTAAATACTAAAATAACTCATCAATTAAAAACATCAAAAGTATTAAATAGTATCTTAAATATAATTATTATAAAATTATAAAAATCCACTTATTATCTACTATTTTTTAAATCAAAGTTAGTAATCATAATAATATCAAACAACTTTTTAATATAAAAATTTTTAAATTATAAGATAAGTTTAGTATGAGTTAATAAACATCTATTAAAAACTTTTTATTATTTTTTTCTTTTATAAAAAATAAAATCATAATATAGTGATTTATAATAAAATAAAAACAATCTGGTACAGTAAATTCAATAAATTATAATAGTATTAAAATTTTGAAAATTTTCAATAAATACTGCTAGTTAATTAAATAGTTAATAAAAAAACATTTTTATAATTTCAATATTATTGAGATTTTAGATATTTAATATATATTTTTTATTAATTACTTTAGTACAATATAATTTTAAAAACCTTTAAAGTTTTAAGTGTAAATTTTTAAAATTATAAATATTTATAACTTTTTTAATTATTTATATTATTTTCTCTGGATGTTATTGAGGATTTTTTAAAATATATTTATCAACTGGTATTAGATTTATAGTATTTTGTATTTATATTTTATTTTTAAATTTTAAAATTATATATAAATATTATTGATTAATTATTAAAGATGTAGTAATTATTAATTTATTACTATTATTATTATTAAAAATATTACCAGAGTCTATTATAAGATTATTAATTATAGAATTTAAAAATTATAACTTATTCTTTTTTAATTTAAGATATTAATTTATTATTAAATATTAATAAGCTAATTGTAGTTAATTAAAATATTAAAATTATTTAAAAAATATTTTTAAATTTAATTCTTATATTTTAAATATTTTTTTTTTTTAATAATTTGTAATAATTTGGATGTTATAATTAATACAATTTGAAGCTTAATATTTTTCTTTAATTTAAAAACAATATTAAAATTTCAGAATATCTGTTGACCACTTTTCAAAATATTTATATTAATAGATTATATCTCTATAGTAGTTTAGTTAATATATTTTAACTATATTAAAATAATTTAAAGTTTTTAATTTTAATTTATATTGATTATTGATTTCTTGTTTTTTAGATTATTAGATTTGATTTTTTTAATATTTAAGTATTTATTTAGTTTGTATATAATTTTTAGTATCTAATAGAGTTTACTACCATTCTGTCATCTTCTTCTAATAAAATATAGAATTTCGAAATTGTAAAAAAATTAATTTAATTTAGTAAAAATTTTACTAATATTGATTTAGCTGTTGATCAATTATTTCATTAGTATAACTATAATATTACACAAGTAAATAGAAATTAATAAAATGTTGAATATAAGTTAAAATTTGGTTAAACTTTTGATGTTCAATAGTTTTTAACAGATTCTGAAGAATTATAATTAAATAATAAATAATAATCTTACTAGTTATTTGAAATTCTTTACCTTATTATTATATAATTTACAAAAACAATTTTTTAAATTTAAAGAAATTAAGATATGCTGGAAGTTTAACTTAAGCTTAATCAAAACTATCTAATTATTTATAATACTAAACAAATTGATTAATTTAATTTAATATATTCTTTAAAATACTAAGATAAAGTCTATGTAAAAGATTTAATTTTAGAAGTGTATTTAATCAGACTCTGATAATCTGATAGAAGTTTAAGAGGGTTTGATTTGATTTTTTAGTATTAAATTCTTTAATTAATAGCTTTTGATATTACTAGATTAAAATATTCAAAAGTTAAAATTTTATTTTATTATAAAAATAATAATTATAATTTGTTATTTTTGGTATATATTTTTTAAGATTTTGAGTATCTATTTTGCAAATAGGATAAAATTTTGTATTAATATTAAATAGATTAGTATATTCTATATAATTTATAATCCAACTGTATAATTAAAATATATATAAATGGGTAAAGCTATCTTTATATTTTAGGTTAAGATTAGATTTTATAGGATTTTTAATATCTAGTTTCAGCTTTTATTTATTTAATAATTGAAATATTTTAAATAAAATATTTTAAATATTAATATTAATTTTTAATTTCTGATTACTATTAAGATCTTTTTTTTTGGGTAATATTAGTATAAATATAAATAATATTTATATAAAAAATAATGGTTTACTTTGAATATTGGTAAATAAGTTTCTGATTGTTAAATATATTAACTATGATTTTTTATCACTAGAAAAATTGGTAAAATAGGTGGTATCTAATGTATAGATAAGGGGAATTAACATTAAACTGTTTGGTAATGTTGACTAGAAGATTGTTAGTGTCTATGATGTAATGTGATATAACCTGATGCAAAAAAAAATGTATAAGAGTTATTTAAAAAAATATATATATTTATATTTTTTATTACTAATTATTTGTATGTAATTTTGAATATAAACACTTGTTTTTTAAATTATATTTTTTGATGGGTGTGTATATTAGACTGCTGGCGTATGCTGGTTACCTGAAAAGGTATTTAATATAGTTAATGAAATTATGATAAAAATATTTTTATGGTTTTAGATTTCCAATTTCCTAATTATAGATTGAAGTTTAAAAATTAATATTTAGATTTTTAGCCATATTGTTAATTTGTTTTTAAAGTGTATGTGTAGATTGGAAGGATGTATCGGAAGATTTTGTTAGTTCGGTATTGAAGAAGTTATTGATACCAGCTTTTGATATTTTGTTCTTTATTATTTATTTTGCTAAACTATAATCTTTAAAATTGATAAATGGATGAAATGGATTTTTGATTAATTTTAAAGTTAAATTTTTAAATTTAATTATTATTTCAACATTCAAATATGTATCAGTATGAGCTACTAAAGGATATTCAAAGTCTAAAAGAAAAAGAGGAAAATTAAATATGTTTTCCAATCAAAAAAATCAAATCTATATAATCAAATACTTAAAATCTAATAAATTATTCTCAACAGTTACTTAAAACTTTTTATAATAAAATTATTATTTATATTTATCATATTATTTAAGACTTTTATAATCTCTTTGAAAAAAATAATATAAAAATCTAGGAAGTATTTTAAGTATAACTTAAATATATATATATTATTATTAAATATTAATTAAAGAATAAAGTTGTTAAAGAAGAGAGGATGTTAAGTATCTGATATAAATTTTTTTTAAGTTTAAAATATCTAAAAATAATTTCAGATCAAAAAAATGTTTAATAAAAAGAAAAAGTGGGTTATTTGATAATAAATTCTATCTTAATTTAATTTAATCTATAATATGGTATAATAATTAGGGTTTTTTGATTGTATTTTTAGAAATTAATATCCACTTTTATACATTTTTAATAAAAATTAGATTTAGAATTTTTAATATATAAATTACATATAAATTTATTCTAAAATATTTTGATATTAAGATAAATAATAATAAAAAAATTTTAAAAAATATTTTTAAACTTATTAAAATCCAATAAAAGCTTTTATTAATTTTAAATATCTATCCAAAAATAAATTTTAAAATAAACAGTTTAATATTATATAATAAGACTATAATACCATAGATTTTATTTTATTTTTTTCATTAATATTATTATTATTATTATTATTATTACTACTATTACCTCTATTACTTTAATATTTAATATTTAGTACTCTCCAGTTTTAAAAAGACTTTAAAAATCCTATACCAGTTAATAATTTATATATTAAATAAATTATTAATTCTAAAATATATATTTTAATATTTATATTTTAGTATAATAATAGAGTATAATAATAAACTATTAAAAACTACCCATCTCTAAAATTAAAAATTTAAAATAAATTAAATTTTTTATAAAATAACAAGCCAAAATTTTAATAAAATATTAAGTAATAAACTAGATTTTAATTTTTTTAGTTTAAATATTAATATCATTATTCTATAAATATTTAATCTTAAAAAACTTAAAGATATAAATCTAGAGTTATTTAAAAATAATAATAAATTTTTTATAAATATTTTTAATCTTATAAAAAATATTTTTATAAATAATTTTGTATTATTAAATTATTATTTATTATTTAAATTTATTGAAAGAATTGTTATATTTGAAAATTTTAGTTTATTTAATAATTTTAATTCAGATTTTAAACCTATTAATTCCAAGTATAAAAGTTTAAAACTTAAGTATTAAAAAAATTTTAACAATTTTATAATAAATACTAAAATATTAAAAAAAACTAAACCATTTAAATTACCAAAAAGTAAAAATAATAAAAAGAAATTTAATATAAGAAAAAAAACTATTAAAAACAAAAAACCTATTATAAATAAAAAAATAAATAAATAATAAATTTTTAGTATTTTATATCAAACTATAAAAAGATTTTAATTTATAAATA
>JAJTUB010000067.1:0-84730 GCA_036971345.1 Dactylellina drechsleri
TATAGTACGACGCATATGGTATACATCGTATATATGGAGGTGTGTTCGGCTATATTTTCGACAAAACGTTTTCAAAAAGAGAAAACTTTTGAATTCTCAAAAAAAAATCAATCAATTCGTATTTTTCGTCTATAAACGGTTTAGCGGTTAATTTTATTTAATTAAATTTAATTTAAAAACTCGCTAAAAAACTACTAGTCGTTTTAGCGTGTTTCAAGATCTCCCACACCTAATTTTAAATTATTTTTATAAAAAAATCGAAAAAATTAAATTAAAAAAATTAAAATTAAAATTAAAAAAAATTAATAAAAATGCAATTTAATTTTTTTTAATTTTTTTATTAAATTTTAATTTTAATTATATAATAAAAATTTTAATGATCATGTGATTTGATTACATAATCTGATAAGTTCTTATTAATAAGTAGAGAACTATCAGTTTTTAAATAGTTTTATTATATAATAGCTTATTTGTGTAGCTCTTTCCAAATCATTAATATATATTTATAAAAATATATTATTACCATAAGGAAAATTTGCCCTAAATTAAAAAAAAACCTAAAATCAAGTTAAAAGGTAATAAAATTTTATATCAAAGTATTTTTTTGATTTAGGGAGATATTGGCTTTTTTTATTTTTGGTAAAAAATTTAAATCGGGGAGAAATAAATTGATTCCCCAATTCAAAAAATTTTTCTGGGCTTGTTCCTTGCCATCCCCAGTATATTTTAAACACTGCTTTATATCAAACTTTCCAAATACAAATTCTTCACAAAAAAAAACTAAGTTCTTAGAATATATTATAAAAAACAACAAAATTAGGATGGACCCCAAAAAAATATAAAACATCTTTAATTAAAAAAAACCAAAAAAAAGTCTTGAAATTATTAAAACAATTTAATTATTTCTTGGATTCGCAAATTTCTACCAAAAATTCATCAAAGATTATATTAAAAAAGTGAAACTATTATACAACCTCACAAAAAAAAATCGATTATTTTATTAAAAAAATAAAAAAAAAGAAATATTCAGGATTTTTTAAAAAACCTTTATATCAGAATTTGTTTTAAAATATTAAAACCCAAAATTAAAAACTAAGATTAAAATAGATGTGTTAGACTTTATCTGCACTGTAATCTTATCTTAAAAATACAAAAACAAATTATAACATTTAATAGTTTATTGATTAAAAAAAATATTATTTACTGAATATAATTATAATATTTATAATAAGAAATTGTTATTAGTTATCCAGGTACTATAAGACTAGAAACAATATCTAATAAATATACCAATATAAATTTATATTTTTATAAATTATAAGAATTTTGAATATTTCATAACAAAACAAAAACTAAGATAAAAATAAATAAAATAAATAGAATATATATCACAATTTAATTATAAAATAATATTTGTCTTTGGAAAAACTAATATTAAAGCTGATGTGTTAATAAGAAGGTTGAGAGACCTTCCTTTGGGAGAGGAGGATAAAAAAATTAAAAACTAAATCAGAATACTTATTTTATTTGAAAAAATTTAATAGATAGGTATTTTAATAATAACATAACTTGATTAAGATGTAGTATATAAAAAAGATGAATATATTTAAGATATTTTGCAAATACTTAGAAAAAGCAAAAATAAATATTCTAAGATGGAAATTTTTAAATTTAAGGAATATAATAGATAATTGTTTTATAATTTGAAAAAAGTGGTATTATAGGATGGTAAGGTATAAACTAAAATATTGTTATAATATTATAATCATCCGATTACTAGATATTCTAAAAGAATAAAGATTTTAGAACTTATGCAAAGAAGATATATGTGAAAAAGAATTAGGAAAGATATTGATAGATATATTGATAATTGTTATATATGCTATAGAATAAAAGCTTTATGAAATGTATTTTAAGGACTATTGTAGTTACTATAGATCCTAAAAAAAAATTAAAATAATATTTTATTTAATCTTATTATAAGATTATTTTAGTAAAAAAAATATAATGTAATATTGGTAATTATGTGTAGATTATTTAAAATAATTTATTTATTATTTATTAGTAAAAAATTTAATGTTAAAGGATTAATAAAAATATTTTTATATGATGTATAAAAACTCTATAAATTATTAAAAGAAGTTATATTGGATAAAAGTATTAATTTCTTAAACAACTTTTAAAATAAAATTAATAAAAAATTAAGAATTTATTATAGGTTAAGTATAATATATTACCTATAAATCGATAGATAAATTAAATATATTAATTCTATTATTGAATAATATTTCCAGACTTATGTTAATTATTAATAAAATAATTAAATAAAATAATTATTATTAATTAAGTATTACTATAATAATAAAATTTTAGAGATTACAGGAATTTTATTTTTTACAGCCAATTATAGCTGAAATTTTAAAACAATAATTATTGATAAAAAAATATTTTTCTGAAATATTCAAACTTCTAATTTTATAGTAAAAATAATAGAATTATAAAATTTTTTTAAAATTGAAATTAATTATACCATATAAATATAATAGAAATAAGTTAATAAAAAAAAAAAATCTACTACTAGCTATAAGAAAAGCAATAAAATTTAGTTAAACATACATAATATTTTTATTATTAGATCATACCTTAAATTATTTAATAAAAATAAAAGGCCTTTTTGAATTCTTAAATTCATAAGAAATAAAATATATAAATTCAATTTTTTTCTTTTAATAAAAATTTATTTGATTTTCCATACCAGCTTATTACAACACTCCAGAAATAATGCTTTTTTAAATCAGAATTAAGAAAAATAACCCCCATTAATTATTATTGATAAAGATGGTAATGTATTGTATAAAATATTAAAATTACTTAATTCCCAAAAATAAAATAATTAACTTAAATACTATATTCGTTGGAAAAAATATGATAAATTAACTTAAAAACCAGCTAATTATGTTAGACATCTAGAATAATTCTTTTGAATTTTTTATGAAAAATACCCTAATAAACTAGGCCTTAATAAACAAAGAATATTTATAATTTAAGATTTTTACATTAAAATAGCTTGCATAATTTATAATAATTATACTATCTGATCCCACTATCTAATATTAAAATCTATTTGATGATATAGAGCCTACTACCTTATTTAATATTTAAAACCCTATCAACTTAATAATTAAGCCAATTAGTATCTTGAAATTGTAATTGCTAATACCTTACTTTGATAGCAAAAAAATTTTTTTTTTTTTATTTTATAAATCCAAATCTTTTGGATATTTTATTTTTATTATAGACTCCGATTTCGAAAAAAATTTATTAGAAATTTAAAATAGTATTTAGTAAGACCCAAAATATAACATTCTCTAATAAGAAATCTAAAAACTAAAAATTGTATTCTATAAAACAAAATCCAAAATTATTAATTAAAAATTGATAATAATGCAGCAGGAACACCCTAAGGAATATTAAGAATATTAAAAATAAAAAAAAACAGAAATACTATTTATTTAATTTAATTTAAAAAATGAATTAAAAAGTTTAGACAATTTTAAATCCAAAAAAGAACCAACTCTAAACATATTGTTAAAAAAAGAACAAAAATTTATTCTGGGAACTCTAAAAAAAAACTATTATCAAGGATTAATGTTATTTAAAATTAATAAATAATATAGACGTAGAAAAAAACCCAAGAAGATTATAAATATTTAAGTAAAGTATTGATAGGATGTTAATGCTAAAAAAAAGGATCTTATAATAAAACTCAAATAATATAATGAACTATAATAAAAAATCATAGACACTAACAGAGCCCTATGTATGATGATGGGAAACATTTATGCAATCCTATGAATCAAAGAAATATAATAGGAATAACATAATTTAGGACAAAAGTAAGAATATCCAGTTCACAAAATTATTTTTGTTGTCTAGTTTATAAGTTATCTTTTTTGTTTAGTTTATAAATTATTTGTTGTTTAATTTATAAATTATTTTTTTTATTTAGTTTATAAATTATTTTTTTTGTTTAGTTTATAAGTTATTTTTTTTGTTTAGTTTATAAACTTATATCTTTTTTCATATAAAACTATGTATTTATTTAATATTTGTAGTCCTGTTATTATGTAATTAAGAAATTAAGTAATAACTTAAATAATAATTTGAACATATATAATCTATTTGTCCTAGAACCTTATAATATAAGATGGTATTACCCCAATATCTTATATCTATTGTGCTCGATCCTTACATGCATACTATACAAACTATAAGTATATAAATGACTAGATAAAATATAAAATTGTATAAGTTTAATACTCTTGATATAATTTAAGATATAACTTATAATAATACTTAGTATGCAATAAAAAAAAGTAATTATACTATCAAAAAATAATTAAATAAATAAATTAAGGAGTAGATTATCTAATATCAATTCTAAATAATAATTAAATAAGTGATTTATATACACAAGACTATAATATATTATATTAATCTAGATGGTTTTATAATTTTTAATACTTACCTAATTTAACCAATATCTTTTGATAATAAGTATCTAAAATAAACTCTATTTATAAACTTTTTTATAACCTTAATTCTTATCAAGGTGCTTAATATAATTGCTCATATCCTTCAAGATTAATTGGTATAGCTAGTTAACTAGTTTTATGTTTTTATACCTTTCTAAGTCTCCCAACTTGTAACTGGGTCTATTAATGCTTTAATCTATGGATTTAGACTAGAGAACTCTTATTAATAGATTGTCCCATTAATAAGTGCTTATCCATACTCCCTAGACTAATTGATGTTCTTATAGTAAGATTGGTCGCAATCGCATACTGTATTAAAGGTGTGATAATTTGCCACCTTAAGGTGGCACTGCCTCAATGGCTCGAGGGTGGCTAAGAACCGCCTTGAGAACCATATATCATGCGCAGCATGACACCCACCTATATTATAAAATTACACAAAACCAAACATATAATAGCAGAAACTTAAAATGGAAACAAAATATTTTAGAAACTATATAAAAAATCACAAAACATTTTATTATTAACTATTTTAAGTGTAAATACCCCTTTCTTAATAAATATATCCATAATAAATACTAATTCTCTAATATATAGTAATAAACAAGTTTACAATTTATACAAATAAACAAACTATTATATATAAAAATAATAAATTATATCATTATATTATATATACTTTGATTCCCCAGACTAATAATATTTAATTAAGTAGATAATGTTTGATTTTTTATAATAATATATTTTTTAATATACTTCTGTTTTTATATTTATAATTTATAAAATTTAATATTTAGTACTTTCAGAATCTAGTACTTTCATTTTATTATATATTAATTTAATAATAAAATTATATACACAAAAAATTGCACTATTTAAACACTCAACAACTCATTTTTATTAAAAAAATTTATATATTACTCTACATATAAATTAGTATTAATAATCCTTATCAAAACCTGATTTTTTATTAATAAATAGAAAATTATCGGTTTTTGAATAATTTTCAATTTAAATAAAAACTATTTAGCAGTTTTTTATGATTTATATCAAACCATCCAGCGATTTTCTATGACCTATATTAAATTATCCAGCAGTTCTCTACGACTTATATCAAACTACCCAGCAGTTCCCCATAACCCCTCTCAAACCAACCCATGTCGCACTCTAAGAGAGAGCTACCATCTTGGATAATATTTATCATAATAGCTATATCAATTTCATTATATTGTTTTTTGGGTATTATAATAATGGATTTGCTAGCGAAAACAGGCTCAATTGGTTAGATATTGTGGTTATACGGATGAAAAACAAAAAAACGCGTGTTCGCGTTAAGTGAGATTTCGCGAAAAAAATGGGTGGCCACAACTAGGGGGTGGCCACATTCATACCACCCGACTTACTTTGTAAATTTTTCTTATTTAAAAAAGGATAATAAAAAAAAAAAAATTATATTTATCTCTTTAAACTTATTAAAATATAGCTTTATAAGACTCCTAGAGGCATACAATTCCTTACTAACAAACTTATATTTAATCAAAAAAACAAAAATATCATATTTATTACTAATAACCTAATTAAAAGTTTTAATTAAAAATATTCATCAGCAAAAAAATGTGTTGCCGTCCTGGTCGTCCGACGACGGGATTTCTGGGACGGCAACTTTATGTCCGCCGGCATCCGGACGACACCAGACTCTGCACGTCTGGGATAGAACAGTAAGAAAATAATCTAAAAGGATAATGTTATTAGTTTTGTCTTAAATGTCAAAAAGCTGATATTGTCTTTGATAATAGAGATAATAATTATTTTAAACATTAGAATATATATCTTGTCTATAACAATTTGAAAATTGAAATGTTAGGGATGATAAAAAGATTTGAAAATCTAGGATGATTTAAGATTTTAAGAATCTGATATCAGCTGCGATGCATCTATTGAAAATTTTACAAAAAATATATCAATAAAAAAATTTGTATATATATTTATTGATTTAACTATCTAATTATAATAAAATAAAAAAATATAAAAATTAAAAATCAAATATATAATGGTATTATAGCTTATATTAGACATAATATGTCTTATAAAAGATTGAGAAGACTTTTTAAATTCCTTTCTTAGCTTATAATATTTATATTAGTATTTGTAAAAAAAAAAACTAATATATTTAAAAGTGGAAATCTCAAACTATTAAGGGCTTTTTGTATCAGATATTGGAAAACTATAAAGATTCTTTATTAAATACTGGGAGACTGCTTAATATCATTAAAAAATTCATCAGTTATATATTAATATATTTTTATTATAATATATTAATAAAATATTTTTTTATAATATTATTAAAAACACATAGAAGCTTACCACAAACTTTATTTATCCAACTACTAACTTTACAGTTATGAATACTGGATTTCCATTATTTCAAAATGATAAAAATATAAACACTGATAAATATAAGTATATAACCATTTAAACTATAAATTAACTTTTTAGTTTAATATCTTTAACCAATAGTAAAATTATAATATTATTTAATTAATACATTAAAAAATATAAAAACAATAAAAATAACATTATTAGTTTACAGAATCTTATATTAACCTTAGAAAATCTAAAAACAGATATTCAAAAACTTACATTATTATGATGAAATTGGTTATGATAAAAAAACTGGTTATTTTTGAGGAGAAAAACTATACATTATTATATTACTTCAACATCTTCTACCAGCTTATAAACATCTAATACTAATTCTCTAATTATAACTAAAAAATAAGACTAATTACCTTGTAATTTACTATTTAATTAAAAAAAAATAAATATATATATTATTAAAAAGTTTAAACTTAATGTATTATAATATAAAAATAAAATTTAAAAAATTAATATTCCAAATCTATTACCAGACTTTTCACATATTTTTAAATCTCTATAATATTAGTAAATGGTTTTTTATTAATCCACCATAAATTAACTTTATCTACTATTTTATTATATATTAGCTATTTAATATTAAAAAAATTAATTATTTTTAATTTATATTTTTTAATAAATTTGTTTTCAGATATATCAAATTTATCAGAAGATGGGCAGAGACTGCTTCTGTTATCTTAAAAATTAAAAACAGTTGATATTATATAAAATAACCTTAGTAAAGATAATAACATTAAGTTTAGAAATTGTTTTTTAGAAAATTCTTCATATCTAATAAAAAACAAAAAAAATATATTACCTTGATTAAATATTAATAGTTAAGATATCAACTAACTATATAATTCAGTTTTTAAATTTATTTGTAATAACAAACTACATACATACTTTTAAAGTCTAGTAACAGGTTTTTAAAATTTAATAAATAATAATATCAAAATATTATTAACTAATAATTAGTTAAAAGCAGAATTACTAATAAAAGGATTAATAAATTCTTTAAGTTTGTTAAATAATAAAGCTAATACTAGTAGTATAAATTAGTTAATTAAGTTAAAATTAATATTTTTATTTAAATTATTATTAATATTTTTAAAGTCTTTATTGTTTTCTAAATTTTCTATAAAATTTTTAAAAAACTCCAAAAAAGTTATAGCCTATTATTCCATATTTGATATAGGATCTTTTTAAATAAAAAGTTTAATAACTTTTTTTTTAATTAGTACTGTAATATCTACTGTATTAATTATTTTAATTTATAGTCAGTTAGTAATAAAAATATAAATTTATTTAAATTTTAAAATTACTTACTTTTTCAAATATAATAAAGTTAATTTTAAATTTTGTACACTTTAATGAAATTAAAACTTTCAATTGTTTCTTTTATACCTTTTTCTTAATAAATATTAGGTTTTCTATTTGTTTTGCTTATATTTGCACTAATAAAAGTACATCAAAAAATTTTTAGAAAAGCATATTTAAACAAATACAAGAAAACTATTCATAAATATATGGAAGTAAAGAAAAAGTATCTTGTTAATTAAAAAAATTTAGAAAAAGAAATTATTTTAAAAATATAAATATATAATTTTAAAAAAGGATAATTAAAAAATAAAATAAAAAAAGTTTTAAAAAAAATATATTAAATTTGATCATTAACTAAATTTGGATAAAAATAAAAAATTTATTTACAAAAGTAATTTAATTATATATTTTGGCTTATTTTTATATGTTTGTAGATAGTTTTGTAATATTTAATAAAAAATGTTATATTATTTTAAATTAATATAATTATTAATAAACTAATATTATTTATTAATTTATACTAGTTAAATAAGAAATAAAACTTTGTTTTTATAAATAATAATATAATTTAATTAGACTCCAGATGGTAGATAAGAACTGTTAAATAATAGGTTGTTGAAAACTTAAATTAAACTTTATAATTTCTAAATTTAACTATTTTTAAATAATCAAAATTTAATAATTAAGAGTAATTTATAATTTTTTTGAAAATATGGATTAAAGATAATAAAAATATATTTGATATAAGATGGCAGATGTTTGAAAAGAGATCTATATTGGCCTCTATAATTTTAATTTATAAAAATAAAATTATACCAAAATTAGCTTTTATATTACTGGAATAGTCTAGTATAATGTATTAGGTGTATGACATTTTTTAAAAAATTTATAAAATTTAAAACTAATATATATAATTAATTATATAACTAATAGTTGAACTTAAATAAAAGAAATTCTAACTTGTTTGTTATTAAATTTAAAATATTAATTAAATAACTTCTACAGATTACTTGTAGCCAGTCTTTTTTGATATAAGAAAATAAATGATATTATAGATCTGATAATTTAAATTTTTAAATAAGATAATTAATAATTCACTAACCAGAGTTTGATAGTAGTTGTAATCCTCTAAAACTATGAGTTTTTTTTTAAAATTTTGGAACATCTATTAAAGAAAGTAAATAAAAAAATAAATTAATAAATTAAAAAAATAATAATTTATTAGTAAAGTTTTTAAATAAATATTCTAAAACTGGTAACAAATTCAATAAATCCAATTATTAAAAAAAAAAAAGATTTTTAAAATTTAAGTATTATAGTTTGAAAATGTGATAATATATTTGATATCAAAAAATCTGAATTAGGAAATTAATACAATTTAAAAATTAATATTTATTTTTAAGGAATTTATAAAATAATTCTAATGTATTTGTTAACTAGTTTTATAAATACCCAAATAATTGTATAGAGTTTGTAAAATAAATTAATTAATGAAATTTAATAATATTAAAAGTTTTTAATTACTAAAGATTAGAAATGTATTTGGAATTAATTTATTATAATTTATTTGTTAAATCTTTTTTATATTAATTTCCTAAATTTGTAAATTGTTTCCTAATATCCAATTTATACTGTAAATATACTAGTTTAAGTTTTTGTTTTTGTCCAATATTTTGATATTTTAAAAAAACATTTTTTATAATATAAAATTATTACCAATAATTTTTTAAATATTTCAGAATTGCTGCTGTATGACTTTTATATTACATAAGTAAATGAAATTTTAAAAATGCTTGAATATATATAAGAACTTTATTAAAAATTAATTATTAAAAAACTGATAATATATTTAAAATAATTACTAATATAAAAAAAAGAATTTGGTTAATAAATTTTAACTTTTTATTTTATTATTAAATAATTTATAAAAAAGTAAGCTTAAATTTGTAGAATTTAGGGAACATCTAAAATCCAATCCAAGCTATATTAAATACATTTAATCTTTTATATTCTTTAACAAATGATAATATTTATTTAATAATATATTTAAATGTACTAAGATAGAGACTATAAAGAAGATCTAATTTTAAAAAAATATTAAAACAGATGCTAAAAAATTGATAAAAAGTTATTGGAGTTTTGTTGGATTTTTTTTGTTTTAGATAATATTTTAATTCCTGATGTCTGTAATGGGTTATATTATTTTATTGTAGTTTAGCTTTTACCTTTTTATAATTATAATAATTTTGAGGTAAATTTATTGGAATATATGTTCTTAGACTCCAGAAATTAACTTTATATATTGTATATAACTAATTGTTAATATTTAGAAGTTTATAATATTTAATATGATTTATAATCTAATTAATTAATTATAAATAATATTTTTGAATTAAATTATTGGTATAAATTATGTTAATTTTAAGTTCTATTATATTTTCTGTAAGATTTATAGCAGTTGCTAAAAAAAAAAAAATTTTCTAAATAATTTTTTAAATATTACTAATAATTTGATTTTTTTGTTATAAATTTAGATACATTTTTTTTAATAGAATCAGAAGTAGAGTAAGTGGTATATAGGCATGGTTTAATAATTTATTACAAACATAAAAAGGTAGGTTGCTGATTATAATATATATCAGCCAGATTTTTTTATTGTTAGAGAAGTTAATTAAATACGAATTGTTTGATGTATAGATTATAAGAATTACTATCCTGTTTTATAGCATCTGCTTTTAGACAAAGTTATTATTAGTTAAATTTTTTATATAATATATTGAGTTTATATTACCTGTTTTTTTTATTACTAGTTAGTAGTATGTATTTTAGAATAAAAATATTCTTTGTGTGAATTATATTTTTTACAAGGAGTATATACTAAATTTAATGCATATACTAACTACTATAATAAATATGCAACGCAACTAATAATGTTACAATATAAGTATTTAATAAATAGGCGACTTGGAATGTTAAAATCATAAATAGCTTTTTTAAAATTAAAGCCAAGTTCTTCTTCTATAGTATTAATTTGATTTTAAAATATGTGTGCAAATGCATAAAAGCTGGTAGAAGCTTTTATAGATCTCTTTAACTTAAAATATTTATCTATTAATATTTTAAAAACCTTTGCTTTAATAAATTATTTAATAAGTTCATATTTGTAGTTACTATTAAATAGTAATAATTGATCTTTTAATGTAAATACATGTTTAGGTGGGTTTGTTACTGGATTCCCTACATCTGAAAATATTTTTATATGAGTTTTGTTTATATTAAAATTATTTGGTATTTTTATATTATTATTATTGGGATTGGTAAGTTATTTAAAATTATTTATAAAGTTTATAACATTTATTATCTTTTTAATTGTATTATAAAATAATTACAAGTGATATGTTTGCTTATAAGTTATTTATTATCCATTTTGCTTATATTTCTTTTTGCAGAACCAATACTTAAAAATTATAATCTGATTTTTTATATTGGAATAGATATTAAAAGGTTTTAACATGTTTATAAACAGATTTTAAAAAGCATGAATAGTAGGTTAATAAACTGTCTAAATTTGAAATGATTTTTTTTTTTTTTTTTTAAAGTTGGGCTAATTTTGTATTAGTAGGGGTGTTTTAATTGTATTTTATAGATTTAGTGTTTAATATAAAAAGGCTGATTGAATTCCTAAAGTGTAAACTGGTGTTATATAATTTTTTTGATAAAGATTTGTAATAATAGAATATTTATTGATATATTACAAAAATATTCTTATTTAAAAGAACTTTTGGGAAGTTTTATAAAATTTACAAACAACTGTTATAGAGTAAACCATAAATTTCTATATAATATATTCAAATTCTTAAATTTAAAATGATTTAATTTAATTTGTTAATTATTATTATAATTGTATTAAATTTATTATAATATCGATAATTTGTACCTATATTAATTAAATCTTCCAACCATTATTATAGATTTTTTTTTTAATCTTTTTTTTTTATAAAAATAGTGTGTTTTTATTAAAAAACTATATTTTACTTCTGAAAATGAAGAACTGATTGTTGAACCCTAAATATTTGGTTTCGAAAAGTTTTTAGTAGTTTTATAAAATCTGTTATAAAATCTTTTTCAAACATCTTGAGTAAGTCTTTGTACATTACCTTAATAGTTTTAAAAATTAGTTATATCATTACCAAATTCTAAATATATTCTTTAGTTGAATGAAACTTCAGGAAATCTGCTTGTAGATAATCTAAAAAATTTTAAAAATTCAATAAATTTTAACAAAAAATCTAGTCATCTTGCTGTTGAACAAAATAATCCAAACTCAAGAGATAGATATTTTACAAATGTTTTAAATAAGTACTATATTTTTTATAAACTGAAGAAGATATAGAGAAGTTGTTATTAAATTTAAAAACTAATATATTATATAATATATAAATTTACTAAATAAATTTAGTTCTAAAAATGGTTTTCAACTAATAAGTAAGCTAAGTTTTTATTAAATCTTTTTTCAGATGTGGAGAGGCTGTTAACTGTTTGGTATTAGATTAACTGATATTATTACTACCATTACTAATATTAGTTTGATTAATAATTTTATAATATAATAAAGATAATAACTATAATAAATGGTTGAATTTTATTAATAGATATTATTAGAGTTAGCATCTTTTCTAGTAAATTTAATAATAAGTTTTTATATATTATATTTAAATTTAACCTAATATTAGTAATTTTTTTACAGATATTATAAAATTATTTTTAAATAATTATTTTATAAAATAATATTAGTAATTAAGTAAAATATAAAATAAAAATATATTTTAAAATCTTTTACCAGATTTAAAACTAATAAATTATTAAATTCCGACGTATTAGATTTGAGTATGATATAAAGTATGTATTATTTTAAAAAAAAATATAAAAAAACTGTAAACTAACTTATAATATCTTTTAAAAATTAAAAAACTTCGAAAGAAGGTTAAGAGTTTAAAGATTTTAAAAGAAATTTTATTTTTTTCAAATAATATAGATATTTTTATATCAGATAATTTAAAGTCTAAAGAAACTGTTAATAATCTGGCACCAAACATTGAAAAGTTGGTATCAAAAGAGGAAGAAATAAATAAAATTGAAAACTCTGAAAATAAAGAGGTGGAAAAAGAAGGAAATATTAAAAATCTGACATCAAATATTAAAAAGCCAATATTATAAAAAGCAAAAAAAGAGAAATCATAGAATAAAAATAAATTTAGTAAATTTAAAAAAAATAAACAATTTCCTTATATCTAAAAATAGATTTATATAATACAACTAATACTTTTTTAGTAAACAAGTATCTTTATCACAAATAACTTCTTTATACAAAATAAATTATAAAAATTTATAAATTAAAAAAAAAAATTATAAAAATTTATAAAAGATTTTATTATTTTTTTTTAAATTTTATATGTTTAATAGCAAATTTAGGGGAAGTTAAAAATACTAATCCTAATAATATGAAATTAGCCAAAAAAATATATGCTAAAAGAATAAAATTAAAGAACTTATATAAAAAAATAGANAAAAAAAGAAATTGTTACTAGTAATATTTAAATCTAAGCACAATCCAAAAAAATAATAGTTCAAAATGTTGTTATAAAAAATAAGAAAACTGAACAAAATTTTTAATAATCATATTAAAACTACTAACAATCTTTCTAAGTTATATATGATAAAAATAGAGAAAAAAGAAAAGGGAAAAGGAAAGGGAAAAAAAAAGAAAAAATTAGAGCTGATAATAATAATAATGGCAATAATAACAACAATAACAACAGTAACAACAGTAACAGTAAAAACAATAAGAAAACTAAGAAAATAAGAAAATATAAATACTCACATTTAAAAAATCTATAAACAGTTTTCTAATATTTAATATAAATTATTATATTTTAGAAATTAAAATCAATCTCGGTTTATCAAACAAAATTCCAAATAATAATAATAATAATGATGAAGATGACGAAAATACGATGAAAGTATAAAATAAAATTTATAAGATATAGTATAATAATATTGGTAACTTAATTATATATAAATTAAAAGTCTGTTATAAGATATAAAAAAGCTGTTAATTAATTTATTTAATTCTTTTTAACTTTTATTTGATTTTGTGAAATTATTTTTGATGCTACTTTAAAAAGAAAGTGAAATATTAAGGGTCAGTTATTAAGCTAGATTAATACCTTTTATAAATAAGATAATTAGAATGAAATGAGTAAGGAGGAATAGAATGGATTTTTAAAAGCTACATTTAAACTTCCTTGATTAGATATTAATTAAAATATAAATATAATTAATCAATGGCTATAAAATAGTAGAGATGAAGTAATAAACAATGATAGTAATATAATAAAAATTTTAAATATGATGTGCTAAATAATCCAAAACATTATCAAAAAGTGAAAAGATTCTCTTAAAAAAACATTTATAAAAACTTATAAGAGTAGGATTATTAAAATAAATAAATTAAGGATTATAAGTCACAAACATATAAAATTAAAAAACAAATATAAAAAAACAAAAAAAAAATTAAAAAACAAAATAAAAATAAAAAAAAAATTAGGAACTAATATTAATATAATCAAAAAGAGTATATATTTACTAAGCTTGTTATTAAATCTGTGGAGGCTAATCTAACCTTTTTACCAATTTTAGTTTTAGAAGATGGGAAGTTATTAAAAACAGAATTATTTATTTATCTTTTTTAATTTTATCCTATTGATAATGTAACTTTTATTTTTAATAGATTTGATGCTAACTATCCTTTTTATTTTGTTCCAAATTTTTATATATCTGTTTTTAAACTCTTAATAGCTACTGCAACTATCCAAGTAATCAAGGATACTATTCAAATACAGGATCTGAATATTAAAGTTTGAAGATTACTTAATACAGTTCCTAACAATGTTACTAGATTGTCAAACAACCAATATCCAATTTTTACAAATTTAAAACTTTAAAATTAATTGAAAACAGTTTCTAATAAAATTAAAATTGTAAATTTATATTACATTATATATCAAAATTTAGTAGCTAATAAAAATAATATTAATTTTTTATTATTATTTTAATTTATATATTTAAACTAAATTTTTAATTAGATTTATAAAATTTATTAACAAATTTCAAAAAATTAGAGTAAAGATTTTTTAAAAAGTTTTAAATTGAATAAAATTTAAGAAATATAAAAAATAATATAACAAAAATATAAAAAAAATAATAATAAAAATTTTTAAATGTTTAACAAATTGAAAAAATTTATTTACAAACTTATAAAAATTAATATAAACTAATAAACAAATAAAATATTTTCAAGATTATATAGTTAAACTTTATCAAAAATAATTAAATTTTTTAAAAAAATAAATTAATTAAATATAAATCTAGAAAATAAAATGTTTATTAAATTCAGTACATCTAATTACAAACATAAAAAAACTACTAAAAGAAATATATTTAAAATAAAAATTTATTTAAAAATTAAATAATAAATTACTCACTTAAGACAATTGAGATAAAGAAATAAAGATTTAATTAACTGAAAATTTTAAAAAAGAATACCATTTCAAATTCAATATATCTAGTTACAGACATAAAAAAACTAATTCAAGAAATCTACTTAATATAAAGAATATTTCAAGGAGTAAATAATTGATAACTCACCTAGGACAATTCAAACATAAATATAGACAATAACTTCAAATTATTCAAAATATAATTATACTATTCCAAACACATTTAAAAGAATACTAAAAAATAACTTCCAAACATACTAAAACTACTAAAAATTACTTCTATATTACTTCATATTTATTTTCATTAAAATATCCTTCATCTACCATCTTAATTATTATAATTAATCCGTTTAGAATTCTTTAAAACTGTAAAGAAACTTCTTTCAAACACGTCAAAACTACTATCATTCACATTACTTATAAAGATATTTTTAATATGATATAAAACCTAGCTGCCATCCCAACATCCTGTCGTCACAACACCCAAAAGCCGTCTTACGTCTGTTCTCAGTCATCCCACGATTTTTTTTTTTTGCTGATGTTACTATTATTAAAAAAACATTAATATTTTTTTTTTAATATTTGTTTAATCATTATCAAAATTTTATAGTTTTAGTATTTTAATTAAATGTAGTAATTTAATTTTAGTATAAATATTTATATTACTTTCTAATTTATATAAATTTTAAATTTATAATATATATAAATAATTTCGCAAGTATCAAAGTAACTATCAGAAAAATTTTTAAAAATATAGTTAAAAAAAATAAAATTTATATATTTAATTATTATATTTAAAATTTATTAATAAGATAAATTAATAATTTTTTTTTATTTATAATTCTAAATATTTATAAAAATTAAGCTAATTTTTATAATTGTAAAATTTTTATTATTAAAAAATTTTTAAAAAAATTTAATCTATTTAATCTTATTATTATTATAAATAAAATATTAGTTAGGATGATTTGGTAGATAAATTTTATAACCTAAAATAAAATTATAAACTTTATAATTTTAAAAAATATCACAGTTTATGATAGGTATATATACATAGTAATGTAAAACTACCAGTTAATCAATAGTTTCCAGTAGTTTTTTAACATAACAGATATATACACCACTATATCATTATATTTTACCAACAACACAACACTACAACGACCTCAGTTCAAGCCTCGTAGCGTACACTGATGTACCATAGTGTAACATACAATTAAACTACATTATTGTACAAAAACTAAAATACAACATAGAACAGGTTAAATTAGTTTCTAAAAATCAAAACCACCCACAAATTGGTTTTTAAATAGTCAAAACCACCCACAAATTAGTTTTTAAATAGTCAAAACCACCCACAAATTAGTTTTTAAATAGTAGAAACCACCCACAGATTAGTTTTTTAAAAAAAAAAAAACCCAACACGGTTTTAAAAACCATAAATTTTAATAAAAACCACACCACCAAAAAACCATTTTACTAAAAATAGTAACAAATTTACTAAAAATAGGAATAAATTACTAAAAATCAGTGTTTAAAATATACCAGGGATGGCGAGGAACGAGCCCAGAAAAATTTTTTGAATTAGGGAATTAATTTACCCTNCCACAGATTAGTTTTTTAAAAAAAAAAAAACCCAACACGGTTTTAAAAACCATAAATTTTAATAAAAACCACACCACCAAAAAACCATTTTACTAAAAATAGTAACAAATTTACTAAAAATAGGAATAAATTACTAAAAATCAGTGTTTAAAATATACCAGGGATGGCGAGGAACGAGCCCAGAAAAATTTTTTGAATTAGGGAATTAATTTACCCTTTCTTGATTTGGGTTTTTTATTGAGAAAAAAAAAAGTTGATACCTTTCTAAGTTGGGGAAATATCTTAATATAAATTTTTATTACTTCTTGATTTGATTTTGGTTTTTTTTTTGGTTTGGGGTGGGTTTTCTTTGTTATAATAATACATTTTTATAAACATATATTAATGGTTTGGAAAGAGTTATGTAAATAAGTTATTATATAGTAAAATTATTTAAAAACTGATAGTTCTTTGTTTATTGATAAGAACTTATTAAATTATATAATCAAATCACGTGATCATTAAAATTTTTATTATATAATTAAAATTAAAATTTAATAAAAAAATTTAAAAAAATTAAATTGCATTTTTATTATTTTTTTTTAATTTTAATTTTAATTTTTTTTAATTTAATTTTTTCGATTTTTTAATGAAAATAATTTAAAATTAGGAGTGGGAGATCTTGAAACACGCTAAAATGATTAGTAGTTTTTTAACGAGTTTTTAAATTAAATTTAATTAAATAAAATTAACTGCTAAACTGTTTATAGATGAAAAATATGAATTGATTGATTTTTTTTTGAGAATTTAAAAGTTTTTAAAAAATTTTGGATTTTGAAAAGTTTTTTTGATCTTGTATTCTTTTTGAAAATGTTTTGTTGAAAGTATAGCCGAATACATCTTCATATATATGATGTATACGTATATACGATGTATATGTATATAGTACGATGTATATGTATATATGCTGATGTATATGTATATACGATGTACATGTATATAGTATGATGTATATGTATATATAATGTGTGTGATGTATATGTATATATGACGTATATGTATATAGTATGATGTATATGTATATATAATGTATACGATGTATGTGTATATAGTATGATATATGCGTATATAGTATGAATTTGATTACGTAATCTGATAAGTTCTTAGCTCTCACCTCGATTCGGGGTATCTTGAGGTACAAGTTTCAGTATTGTTTCGGGGTTAAAAAACTCGAAAATTTTTTTGAAAAAACTTTTTATCTATTGAAAAAAATTCAAAAAATTTTACTCTGATTTGAGAAATATTTAAAAAATTTTATTTTGATCTGAGAAATATTCCGACTCGGGGAAAGTTATTTTCAATTTTTTTTCCCCGGCTAAAGCTGGGGAATTCCCCGTCCTGACTTGATTTTTCCCGCCCCGATTTTAAACGCTACTAAAAATAATTAAAATTATGGTTTTTAATTAAATTTATAACCCAAAAAAACCTTTAAAAAAAAAAAAAACTACTCAGCAGTTCCCCACGACCCATATCAAACCACCCAGCAGTTCCCCATAACTTATATCAAACTACCTAGCGGTTCCCCATGACCCCTCTCAAACCAACCTAACCCGCTGGTTTCTAGGTTAAAACCAACCCATATCGTACTCTAGCAAAACCTAGTAGTTAAAACGTTAAAACTATAGGTTTTTAATCATTATATGTATATATTAGCTTAGTGTATTACATTTGGGTCACATAATAGCACTACTCCTTGCGTTAGGCCTCGGTATGGCACGTAACGAAGTCTTACGTGGCCTAGAGGCCTAGGAGGAGAATATCACAATTCATAATAGATATATATATGTAATAATGTGAAACTACCAATTAGTCAGTAGTTTCCAGTGGCTTTTTAGCATAACGGATATACTATATACCACTATATCGTTATAAAAAGTTTACAAATAAATGAAATAGATAGAGTTTTTAATATATAAAATATAAGAGAGATTTTTAATAATGTAATTTAAAGAGTTAATAAAAAAAAATACTAATTTACATGAATTTATGATGCCTTTCTAGCCTATCTAGCCTATCTAGCCTCTATTTCGTTAAATCGAGAGAATGTGTTGAGGTTGTGGTTTTTTAGGGATTTAGTTACGCCCGCCGGGGGGTTCGAAAATGTTGCCGTAATAGAGCTCCGCGTGTCCGGAGACGGCAGATCGATCCATGGAGATCCAGGACCCTGTCTCCTCTTTGTTTGTGGAACCACTTGCGCAGCTGGTAAAAGTCCCAATTATTTTGCCTAGAATCCCCAGTCTGATACGCTTGTATTCCCTTGCGTTGAGGCGATATCAAATATCGGATTGGAGCAGGAATTCCGAAAGACGTCGGGGTTATAGATGTAACGAAATACAGTCTTATACAGCATCCGGAAATTAAATACATCGGTGGTTGGTACTTGAGAAGGAGAAGTAAACGCTTATCGGAACTGTGGATTCTAAGATGCCTCTCGCAATTTGTATTTGGCTCTTCTGATGACTTTCGGTGGCGTTGAAACAGATTTTCAATATGCTCACTAGGTAGTCATATTATAATTCTCTCGCAGAAAAGAATTGAGCCAATGTAGCCTGACTTTTGCTTCAGAGGTTAGGATATGTGTAGTGATACTGAGCAAATTGCATGCCACAAACCAACTTCATATCGGGATGAGTGGAAGGTAGGACAGAGCTGCAGAGCTGCAGGGCTCACATGTACATAATATATCACATCAATAAGCTTCCAGAAATTTCAAGACTAACATACGTCGACCTTTTTAAGAAAAATTTCTGCATCTAACGGTCATATTAGCGTCATCTTCGGACGGCTTTCGTGTGTCGGAAGCATTACGAATGGTAGCCAAAAAAAATCTCGTGAGAAAAGGGTGATTAACTTCTAGAATTCCAGCAACACAAGAAATCTGTAGGTTAGAATAAGCGATGAAATGTCTGCCAATTTTCAACTTAAATCGAACTCTCGAAACATGACAGGCGCGCACGCACGCAAGAATGGTTGAATCTAGAATATTTAATCCAGTACAAGTATCGCTGCATAGCGCACAAACCGAACTAAGGATTAATTTGATCTGGCTAAGATTTCACGCAGATATATATCGGAACGTTTCGTCCTATATTTTTAAAATCCACCAGTCGCAGAAACCCACTCCATCATTTCCCGCTGAAAATAGACAGTACACGCCACGAAGCACGGGGTGAAACTTTACATATAACTCAGAAGATAAACTACCCCAGGCCAGGCTCGGCAATAAGCGACAAGGTCTCAATAAGCGAGAACAAATATGATGCGCTTGAGATCAAATACAGCCCCCAGGCCCAACGTGCAGCCAGAGTTCAACGAGACCAGCAAATTACCTGGCAGCGTCCAAATTTACGCTTGACTTTGTTCCTGAAGTATCGGAACCCGTCATATGCGTAAGCAGCCAGCACGATTCTCAGGGTGCCATCTACTCTGGATCCCTCCAACTTGATGTTTTCGAGCCTGTGGAATTCTCACGACTTTTAGTGAACGCTTTTATGGGTGAGAGGCTTCTCCATCTGCAGATACAAGATTGCGAACAATGCTCCAAAAAGGCGATCACAATCCACAGTGAAGAATTAGTCGATCCCAGTGAGGCGGGTTATAACACCCGGCACCCATAGTTATCTGTTAAGTTTCCTCATACCTAGAAATCTTCCTGCAATATATCTAGATAAACATTGTCATATAGATTACTCTTTCAGCATTTTTGCTAAAACCAGTTTGTCCCAAGTTGGCCATCTAAAGAGGAGTTTTATTGTAGCTAGGCTATGTCCAACAGGGCTAGCCTCAAAGTATGTCCACACCAAAACGAATTGCTTCACAGTAGATATGCTTGTTCCGCCGTACGTATCGCTCGGCGAGAAATTCAATGTCGAGCTAGCGCTAAAAGCTAAGGAGTCCCACAGCACCACCAATAATGTTTTTTGGGAGGCCAGATATATCAACTAAGATATTGTGAAATATATTTAAAATATGCAACTACCTTGTTAAAGCCATGCAGAGACATTTAGGATATAGAACCAAAGCACGCTGCAGGAATACAGAACCGGAATATTCTGCGACGAACTTGACTTGCGCCGCGAGGGGAAGACACCGGACCAATTGGTTATCAAGTCGGAGCGTTTTACGCTCTCATGCTATATCCCGCAGAGCGCCTCCGTTGACATCTCTACCCCAAGCTGGTACAAAGTCTGGCACGAGCTAAGGATAAGAATCCGCTACTTGTACGCAAAACCACCTTCCGGTGTGCAAGAAGCCAAGCTCGATAAGAATCAATATAGAACCAATTTATTTGGTCTAGGAGCTAGAATCAGTGTTTGTAAGCAGGCGGATTCTGAATCTCGACAGCAAAGCTGGAACGAGGAAACTACCCCCCCCCCGTACCCTATGATCGGCTTCGCACCGCCTTCATATTCAAGTGAAACCTAATTTGGCGGTAGCTTTTGGCTTCTATAACTCTGATGGGTGCTTGGATCATATCAGAAGCGTCATTTCCTTTGTCTGAAAGAATCAACTGAGATTGTTACAGAACAACGCGGCAGAAAGCGTAGATTATTAGGAGTATTCGGATTTCCATAAACCGAGATGTAAATTGATTTCTATAATTAAATAGGTAGTTTAACATTTCTTATTTTATGTATTTTTTTCTTTATATGCGTATTATATGCATTGAAAAGCGAATTGTAACCGATACATAACTCTATAAATGGCCGTTCACGTGATAAAGGTTGAATTCTTATATAAATTGCATAAATTTCACAAATTGCACAAGTTATTTGTGGAGGATTCGTAGAAGTGTATACAGATTTGTGCAAGCATAGAGAAAGGTGGATTCAGATTATTCTGATCTCTGTGGCGATTTGAAAAAATTATGTGCATCTCAATTCGTGCATACCTGACTATCCCTAATATCTGCAACTTTGATGATTATAACTGGTGAAGACGATTGCAACTTGGGTACCCTAATCAGTCACCTTTTGCTTTCAGATATCCCAAGTCATTCGCGCTAGTCAATAGAGTGACAACATGTATGATTTAGAAGTTATCATTTAAAACTCATAGTATTGTGTTAACGGCAAATATATCTAATTTCATGGACCCTGTTGCAAATTTTGCGTCACTTGGCCGCAGGGTTCCTACCTCGCAGATGAGTTTGCCCATTCCGACCCATCCAAGGGTAGTCCCCTTGAGTTACGGGAGACGATTCACTCACCGCGAGACACTTTGAGTAAGCTGATTTCGATTAGTACGCAAAATTTCCATCTTGTGAGCCACCTGGTTTCTTTGACTGAATTTTGCCATCAGTTTAAACGAAAATCTATCATGCGACTCTGTGGCGTGATATAATGTGGCTCTAGGCTCAAATGTTCGATTTTCTTCATAGAGTGTTACCGTCGCCAGTATATGGCGTTTGATATTGGCGAGTTAAATACTGTGCCAAGCTACACACAACGGTGATAATGGCTGGGGGAGCCTCACTACCTGGATTCGAGACCCCTCGGTTGTGCTTTCGCTTCGCTTGCATGCAGTTCGTCGCATTTGCCCCCGCATTACGTTACACGAAGCTTTCTATAACGCAATCGGAAGGTTGTGATTAGGTCTTTTTTTCCCACCGCCCAATCCCATTTTACGAAGTACTCGAGCATTATTTGACTTATTTGAACTGTCGTACTATTGGATTCCTGGTAGTCCAGGTATTTATGGTCTGTACGTCGCAAAATATTTAGTCTTGCGTCGAGGGTTAATATCTGGCTTGAGTACGGAGTAGATCAGCCGTCTGTATATACCATACACCTCTGGAACCCTGCTCTGTAGGGGAGCCAGGTTCGCTAGCCGTCACACCCTAGGTACCTTAAGATCTAGACCGAGAAAGTTGGTCAACGTAGAAGGTATAAAGAAGTGTCATTAATGACATGTTCATTCGCTGGATAAGTGTCTACATCTCTGAGCGGAGAAATGGTGCTCCGGTTAGGTCTGTGGTACCACTATATGGTGATTTCTTTGAGACTTAGCGGTTCCGAGATTGAGCGCCTTCGAATAACAAACAAGTCGGCCCAACGCACTTGTCACACCACTTGTGCATGGCTTCTTGGTCAGGCTTATGCAAGACTAGCCCTGGAAAGCCATTTCAAGTTTCCCGTAGAACTACCAGTTTTCAATTCTAGATATCAACGATCTGTATTTGGTACCGCTGTTCCGGTGCGCCGTGACTTCTACCTCGAGATTCCGATCCCCACCAATCCATTTATCGCTTCGTCCTGATCTCATCCAGTTAAATTCAAGAAAGTTAGCAGATGAAGGTCCGCATCTGAAGTAACTCCTTCAACAGACCTAGTTAAATTATACACTCCATATGTGATTCCGAGAGTTTCGGTATGCTTAAGAACCATTGATTTCATTTTATGGGTAAAATAATATTCTCGCGAGACAGCGAACTAGACCTGGCTTCTTCAGGACATCATTGCCAAACCATCGATACCCTCATTTCTAAGTTTTCACCCTCACATAGGCGATATATGGTTGGTCCGTATACAATCGCCGACGCTTCAAAAGGAAGGCTTATAAACTTAAAGTAGCAATTTTCGACGGAGAATCTTTTTGTTGAGCATCGAAACTAACATAAGCTCTAGGTTCTGACCCGGGGTGTGATATCCGCTCGCATCTCTAGGCCGTTTATTTGTGCCAATCTATATCTTTCAGACCAGGTCTCGCGATCGTGGTCGGGTTTAACGTACTAGATCTCAGCGACTTCAAATGAAAAACACACGTTCCACTCCAATCGAGCCAGAGCCAGGTTGCTTGTTGCCTGGAAAGCAGCCATTGCTCAGTGAACTTGGCGATATCAACCACTTCCAGTTACCACCATCTGAGGGTGCGACTCCCATATATTGGAGGTTAACCCTCAAATCGAGACCGGACGTCTTGCCCCCATCAAACGCTACCGTAATAACAATATCCGCATCTTCTACCTTAATAATACATCTCTAAAATGAAGAGTCTACCTTGCATTATCGGTGTATTCCTAATGCCTTCCTCTGCTTATATAGTTTCTATTTACTCTCTCGAAATCCATTCTACTAGTGTAATCCTTGTTTTAATTGTAAGGGCCTCCCCTCCGAAGGAATTGGGGGGCTCTCGACTTTTATGGGGCTGAACTAAAGAGAATGACGAAAGGTTTAAGATTCATTTACTAGCCTTATAATGTATCCGAGATTATAAATTTTGGGTGTATATTCTTGTCTTGAAACGTGATATTTACTCCGACCGGGTACAGAAACAGCTTTGGTATAAATGGTTATGAATGCCTTCAATCGTGACTTTCAGCTGATGCTAATTCGAGGATGGTAAAGTAAGATAATCTCGTCAAACAACTTCCAGAACTCCAGAATTTTTGACCAAATTTGGCTGCAAAAAGTTATAGATGTGGGCACCGTGCGTGTATAAAGCAGTCAATCTATTTTCCTCGAGAAAAATGTTGATCTGTCCTATTCGGACAGTAGCTTTCGGCCTCAATCCCAGGGGATCCCACAGACTCTCCGGCGCCGCAGGGCATGCGTTATAACCAACAATCCTACGCGACAGATATACATGAATTTTTGTAGAATACAAGCGGTGTTTTCTGACCGCAACGGTTATCTCGTGGTTTCCTGAGAATTCAAATCACTGCTCTTAGTTAGATTTCATATCTCCTCTCCTTAACGATATGGTGCATTTGCATTCCGTGATATGTCGGCAGCTACGGCTGAAAGCTAGGTTTTCCTCAGTTTGCCAAGATCTACAACCCACTCCAAGAATGTTCATAACAGAATCACCCTACCCCGCATATGCACACCTGCACATGCTGGCGCAGCATTAGCTCGTCATGCAGGACTCAAGTGTTAACTTTTGGAGATGTGCGGAATTCCGGAAAAACGAAAAATCTTTTTCCGCCGAGTCGCCATTAATTAATAAATTGTTTTCAATCCTGAAAGCTCAGCTTCAAAAACATTTGTGATATAGCGATTCCCGTCTCGAAGCCAAGAGACTGCCTCGTCTCGGCTCAGCCTAACCACACCCTATCAACCACAGTATGAGGATGACATGAGTGTTAAGCCTTAACTATCTCTCTATCGAACAAAGAAAGTATGAGAATGAATGCGGAATAAGCCGGCAGCTAATTCGGGTGATAGATTGGTACCTTCTCAAATGTCACCAAGATATTCGGCTCTGCATGCAGACGCGATATCATGCACCATGCCACCTACTCATTGCTGGTCATGTTCTCCTTGGTTGCGTGCTACAATCATTGGCCTAAAGTTCCGTCGATGTTAAAAGAAGACCCCAACTTTATCGTATCATACCAGCCGTTTAGAGCGAATGCTATTGTGACATCATTCAAAAGTCCAGGAAATGTCTTCATGCTTCTCCGATAATATGAGATGTTTCCAGTTTCGCAACACGCTCGAAGGAGTCATTCATGAACCGAATCATGATATCAACAGAGCTCGCACGGAAAATGTTTGATTGAACTAAATCGACATACATATAATGAATATTAAAGTTTTGAAATTCCTCCGGAAGGAAATTAATGGCCATTATGGTTATGAGAGCAATTATTTATCATATTTTGAGCGAGGAAACTGTTCGTAGAACCTTTATGCGTAGAACTGGGTCTATGGAGACTGATGGACTTGATTCGCGAACAATTTTCGTTGACTTTTGATGACACAAAGTTTTTTAGGAATTAGCATGACCGCGAGAAGCTATGGAGAATACGCTGAAGAACATAGCACGACCTTTACGCAGTGATATCGTTGCTCTCGTAATAATGACCTAAATTCTATCAAAAAAATTAGTACTATGGAGGCCATACACGTACAAAAGTTTTTTTGAGCGTTCGCAAATGAGAGGGGAATTTTCGTGGCCTCGAAATTTTCAAAAGCTAGTGTTATAATATGATTCGCTAGATTTTCAGCGTATCATGCCCTTTGTCACCAATTTAGCGATAAATTTTGAAAAAGTCTGTGAAGACTTATCCTATGAATTTAAAATTTCCAATTTTCTTTTTCTCTCTTCCGATTATTCATTCCCAATGAATCCATGAAGTGCCCCTGGCCTCTCCCATAGTTGATTTCACAGGTTGATCAGATATCCTATATCAGAGTTTGAATGTGCAGTGTACCTCCCCGATTCATGGAATATTATTTATACATCACAATCAACCACCCTGTTGAGAATCAAGTCACATCGGCCCTGAACCAATCTCTAGATCAGGTTTACAAAGTTCCTGTATTTACACCTATTAAAATTAAATGGACTCGCTTGCAGTAGTAACGTCCACTGGCCGTAGGGTGTCGATTTTATGCGACCAGTCCAGCCCAGCATATCGTTACTCAGACCCTCAAGTTCTGTCCTCACGAGACAATCGATCCCGTACATCATCGCTGCTTAACATGCACCAGTCGTACAGCCTCGGGTGGCAGCGACCGGACCGGACTCGGAATACAGATACGCCATACCACGGCCCCTTCCGTCGATCCCAGATCATGCCAGATAGCATGATCGCCTCCTCATCAGCGAGGCACCTAAAAAGCCTCCCTAAAGGTCTCCGTATTAAGATTTCATACGGAGATCCGCCAAACTCATACTACATTTCGCCTCGCGACGAATGCGCCACTACGGAGAACGAAGGTGGGGGTGAGGACGGTGATAAAAGTCCGAATCGAACCGCTCAGAAATCTATCGGAAAATATATTTGTCATTGTAAAAAGTCATTTTCGACTTCCGGACATCTTAGTCGCCACAAAAAAATACATACCGGCGAGAAAAATTTTCTATGTCCACGATCAAACTGCGGCGCTAGATTCGCTCGACATGACAACTGCATCCAACACTTCAAAACACATAAAAAGCAGGAGAATAAGATATCGGCGATGAATGGAACAGAAGGTCAAGTCTCCGTTCTTAAGAAAAATTAAATCCTACCGTTGTATTTAGCATTTCGCATTGTGTCTTATTTGCAGAAGTTCTTCAAGCTGACGACCATCCTGTATTATTATTATTTGCTGATGACCATACTGTATTATTATAATTTGCTTTTGTAAATATACGCTGCTATTTGGTTATTGAGATATCGGTTTAATGCTGAATAATAATATATATACATATATGTATATAACCTAGTGTTCGTTGCTTTACTAGTGATTTGCTGTGGTCGTCGTTAACTTTTTTTTCATGGGGAGACGTAGCGAAGCGACCGCAACGAGGTCATAGCAGAATCCGACTTTTCTACAAACATTTTGCAGATTATTTTTCAGCGTTATCAAATTCACTGTCACCATGCCTTTCGCTACTGCTATCATGTTCGATTTCTGCTACAATGACGCTGTACCTCTTTTCGTTCCTTTTGCATTGGTTTTCGCGGTCAGTTCCAACCATTCGGCATTCTGTGCTTAATAGCTCCGTAGGGTTATGTTTAGAGCCAGCAAACCTGCGGCGCCGGTGCAGTACTAGCACTCAGAGCCTCTCGATTAGAACTGCTAGTGGAACAGAAAGAATCGACGACAATTTGGTCTCTAAATTTGGTAATTAAGTAACTGGCACCACGATTCTTGGGTGTAATGATTTAGAACTTTTTGCCAATTAGTGGGAATAAAAGTAAGCTCTGAGGTGCAAGACTTGTATGGTAGAGCATGTATATACAGTGATAAACGGGATTCCATAGCCTGCAGAAACTAGATCCTTGATGCGGCTGAAACCCTCCTAAACGAATATCGCTGATCTAACGAGAAATATCGATTCTGGAGCGATCCCATTTCGCTCATTCTAGAGATCAGACGAATCTTCAAAAAAAGTGTTCACTTAGGCCCGATATCAAGTTATGCATCATTAGGGCGATATCCAAAAAACAGCAGGTCCTGCCATATCGCGTAACGTTCACACTTGAGAGCCGAGATGCAGAATGGCATGGTATATGGACGAGAAGTTTATATATGCATATCTGTTGAATTTTGCATCTGAGCTCCTTAGGAGGCCAGCACCGGTGGTATGATATAACTTAATGGGCATAACTTTGAATAATTGAACTTCGGCTACCTTTCTCAAATCATTGAAAAATTCCTATTGCATGAGACTTACATATCCGACGCTCTGATTCCAAAAAGCACACTCGACAAATCAAAGCAGTAAGCGAACGGTCATCAACCAAGCAAAACATCATGAGTTTTTATAGAACTCAGAAGCCTCGACGATAGCCTCTATGAAGATTGAAGAACAGAATTGATTAATTGAATGAATCCAAACTGCCTGACTGCTTCAGCGAGAATTTTTTTCTGCCAGTTGTAAATGAATTTCAAGATTCCTAGCAAGTCTAGTATAACAACTGGGTGGCACCACCCTGAGCTGGCTGATTGGGTATTGTTTGTCTGTTTGTGGATTATCAGCTCGTGGTTACGTTACGCGCGTTTTCTTCTGCAGACATCGGGTGATGTCTAGATGGCCATTTGGGGCTTTGCCATGTCGAGCCTAGGGCGCTGCATGCAATGTCTCACAATCGGTGCATGGTTGGCATCTTCGCTGGATACCAAGGCCAGGTTCGTCGCCATCATCGTCCTCCTGGGAGAGCGTGTGAAGTTGAAAACTCTGGAGGTGAAAGGTGGGAAAAGAAGGAAGTATTAAAGGTCTGACCTCAGGTGTTGAGAAGCTGGTATCGCAAGAGGCAGAAGAAGAGAAATCACAGAGCGAAGATGAATCTGATAAGTTCAAAAAAGGTAAGCAGCTTTAGGCGATATATAAATCTACGATAATCTTTCGGTTCCTTACTTCCTACCTGAAGCGCTAAAGTACGCGGTGCCATGACCTTGAGATCTCCTGATGATGATGTTAGAATTAGAGAATATCAGGCTCTGTTCCAGTATATTCTTCAGGAAAATATATAGCCCGTCGGGGCTACTATCTCGAACAGTCATCTGCCCACAAAAGCGACAAAGGAGAAGCCATTATAAATACAGAATATCGAAATGCTCAGAGCGAGAAGAAATCCGTAATATACCTCATCTACAGAGCAATATTCATATATCCTCAGAACTCACTCAAAACGAAACACCAAAGACCAAAACAAACGTCAATAGGGAGAAATCGAAAAAGTTATCAAAATGCGTTTTCTAACTTACTTTATAGCAGTAGCCGCTGCACTTATTCATCTCTCGTTGGCGATTATAACCGGCATTTCTGTCCCTGCCACACTCAAGCCCGGTGACGGGTTCAACCTTTATATTAACACCCAAGACTCGACCTTTTCCGCCTATAATGTTGCCCTGGCGGTTGGCATCGGCCCCGGCAGCGGCCTTCCAGCGCTCTTATCCAAGTTACCGATTCCTTTTATTTGGGACCGGGACAATATTACACCACGCCACGGATCTCCAAATGGACATCCATACCAGCCACTACGCCCAAGGGGAAAGCGACATACACCGCAACCCTATATGCATTGTACGGTTCGGTATACTATCCGCAGCTTCGAACGTGGAATGCCACGATTACTGTTGGGGATTCCACCAGTGCGACTTATGTTACAGTCACCAAATATGCGGCTTCCCCTTGATCAGGCGGTAGGGGTGTTGATCGCAGAAAGAGTTGGAAATTTTGAAGGCACCCGAACCCCAATGATATCCCATCCACGCGCATATATTCACCTTTCAAATCTTCATGGCGGCGAAAACGCGAGTGTGTTTTCGATGGTTTTATATACATGTCTGCTTCTCAATATAAAATATGATCAATTAAAAGTTTAGTTTTTTTATTACACACCGTTTTTATTGAATTCCATTTAATGTCATTATTGATGCTCTCCTTGTTATAAATGTTACTATTGTTGTTCTTGTTGCTGGGACGTTAATACTCTACTGTTACGAAGTACTGGTATGTTAAATAAGGCCGAGAAGCGACGTTGTAGGCCAAGGAAATAATTACTGAAAGCTACGAAGGCTTGTAAGAAAAGTTACTGTATGTCTCTTGGCATTCTTGGCAAATAGACATCTACCTCGGGGAACCACCCTGAACACCACTCCAAAAACCTCCAAACGTTATTTCACCACTAAATAATTTTTAAACCCAAAACAAAAACAATACAACTATTATGTTATGTATTGGGGATAATTTACCAATTTTCTTCAGCGAAAATCGTTGATCTTTCGGTAAGTTAATTTTGGCTCTGCTCCGGGGAGCCTCTGGGAAAAGCCTCTCAACTGATGCCAAGAGACGTACAGTAACTTTTCTTACAAGCCTTCGTAGATTAGGGTTGAATTTTCTTCTTATTTTTATTTTTATTTTGTTTTTATATTTTTCTCACCAAAAAAGAAAAAGAGAGGAGGGGAAAAGGAAAAGAAAGAAAAGGAGGGGGGACATCAATCTCGCTGTTCCTTTAATCAATAAAATCTAGAATTCTGCGTATAAAGTTTTACAAGATTTTGTTTCTTGTTTTCTCTTTAAATTTCAAAAGCAAGAAATGTGCATGTTTGGGGCAATGCGCAATGACAGGACGGAGCTGGCAGATCCGTGTGTGTTTAATGCTACCCGCCGTACAATCCCGTCCCTGCTAGCAAGAAACTTGAAGCGCTGAGGTTTGATGGTCATATGACAATATTAGGTGTCCTTGGATGAATATTCATTGCTGTCGATGCAATGACTACAGTTGAGATAGTCCATGAATTCACGATGTGTTGCGCAGCTCGATCAATGCACAGTTTCAAGATCACCGACCGAATATTAAATCACACCCACCATAAAAATTTTTTATATTGAAGTAGGAATCAATAACAGTTCGCTCAAGGTTATAACCTTAAACCTCAAAATCCGAGAGGAAAGCGCACGAACCCATCCGTCCGAATAAATTCAAAGACATCTACAGATCTAATACAAGGTCAGAGGCAAATTATACCGAATACCGAGGCCAATCGCATGGATGCGAACCAACTTCACCTTATCATACCGGCAGTTGGCGTTGTCTAAAGAATTTGAAACAAATCCACTACAGACTCCCAGCCCGAACGCCAACCTAGATCCATCGATTGCGAGCGGACTCAAGGAGCTAGCCGCCTGGTATGGAGATTAGCAGGCAGACTCGTGGATGCCTGCGATTGAACGTCGCGTGCTTCAATTCAAAATTCACAAATCGCAACCTAGACTAAGTAACCAGCGCCTGGTCTCGAGGCTACAACCTAAAATTAGTCGACATTCTTCACAGATGATCGATCTTGCATTTCGACAGATTATCGATTAAGCGGGCCGAACAATTTCCTTTCGGAACCCGCCTTGGCATTTTCCACAGTTATATCCACATTCTTCTTGTTATCATCGGATTTATTTCGTAGATCGAAAATGAGCACTTTATGAATGGAATGTGCGATTTTCCAGGTGTATACAGGTCATAGGGTCACGATATACCTCGAGACAACTGACAATTCTCTTGATTTTGCGAAACTTTCCCTCCAAAAACAAATATATTCTCGATGGATTATAACCAGGCAGACAAGCACGAAGGAATCGAGTGAGATGAAGGTAGCACTGTACATGTGTTTTGACTATCCAAGTTCGCATTTTCGACAGATATGGACTTGTAATGTATTATTACAATCATTTCGTCGAGCTTGACGAGTATTAGTGTGAAGGAGGCGTCTGGATATGCATTTGCAAACCTGCCTGCCTGCCTTGAACAATGCTCACAATTATAGACTGGTGATAAAAGCCCCAAACTCAAGTATCACTACAAACAAGCAAGCAGGCAAGCTAGCCATTTAACAAAAAAAAATACAGTGACACTGCTAGCAAGCCAGCGGCTAGATTTATGCAATAACATCAAATAGAGTACACATTGCCATCAAATTACATACACTATATACACACATCATCCTAAAATAATTATCAAGCCTTAAACCGCCACTCCCCAACAACCAGCCCATCCTCCAACTTGCTAACCACACTCCACCGCGGCGCAAACCTCTTAACCTCATCCAACGCAGGAATAACCCCCCGCTCATTAGCATCACTCCACAAACACTGCACCGTCCCCTCCAACTTACCCACCCCACCATCCTCCGCAACCTCCACATCCCATCCCCGTCCGATAACCCTACTCCAAAGCCTAACCTGATCCACCCCATCCTCCGACACAGGCTGCTTATGCGGCGTCGTAACACCCTTCCCAGTTGGATCCGAAACCTCCACACCACCGACTTTTCTATCGAATAATATCCTACACGCCTTTGACTCCCGTGCTTTAACTTCAATCTTCACCCTTCTCTTTCCCTTTCCCCCCTTGGTGGTAACAAGAGTGGCGTTCACGGTAATCCAGGAGGGGTAAGTCGCCCCAGTGACAACATTGGGCATCTCTCCCTCCCATGAACACCGGTGTAACCCTAACCGTACCGGGTCATCGCGACATTCCACGTTTTTGCCCCACGAGCTGGGTATATTATCCTCTACCAGCATGGGAACATACGCCTTAGGACCGACGATATGCACCACATTCGCGCCAGATTGTAAATCCACCGTTTGTGCGAAATATACCTTTAGCGGGTTATTCCAGCTGAACGGGAATGCGGTCAACAGGTATATACCCGTACCTAGGAACAAAAACAGAAGGAATAACGGGACGTGTTTGGTCCAACGATGTAAGAAGGGCTGGACGGGCAGTAATATCAAAATTGTAAATATGGCGTAAAGTAGGAACCCGGTAGTGGGGTTGTTTCCATCTCCACCAGTTTGTGCGATAGAGGTACCCACTATCAATCCAATCTGACCTGTAAGGATGACGGGAATAGGAATGAGAATTAATGCTTGGATGAGCCAGGTGTATCGTGATAGATGACGGGACCAGTATTGTTCCCCGGGATAATGCCGTTGAGAGCAGTTTATTGATGAAGCACAATCTGGTTCATCGTCCTCGTTGGCTTCGATTGTGGGAAGTGTGCTGCTCGCACCCCCGATGCTGAGTGAACCGTGGGAGTTGGGACGGCGGCCGATATGGCGACCTCGACCGAGATTGGAGGAGTCGCGTAGGAGGGAGGTATGTTCGTTTGGTGGTTCCTCATCGTCGTAATCTGGTGTCAGTGTGGCGTTGTGGTCAACGGATGGCGCGATGAGGGAACGTCGGTCGTCGTCTTCTTCTAGGGGAGCACCGAGGGGAAGTGATTCGTAGATGTGGGATGTCGGTGGGAGGAAGAAGAGATCAATGAGGGCGAAGAGGAGGGCTAGAGAGGTTGCCATATAGTAGCTGTGAACTATTAGTATCTGGCTGCGGAGAGATGATAGTCTCGTTCCTGGGAAGGAGGAGTCTTACAAGATGGTGAAATAGAGGCCACCGACGTCTAGCCTATCTTCCGCTAATGCGTTTCCGACTAATAAAACCCACGAGAGGAAAGACACCCAAGCGATACCCCATGTTCGTGCCGTCGCGGTAGGTCGCCACCATGCTGCGATCTTCAAGACTGCCCATGAAATCAAAATGCACAAAGATAAAAGACATATCCAAACTGCTTCTTGACTGCTATACATGATTAAAGGATTGACCTTGGCGATGAGTAAGGTAAAGCTGATAACACCTGCCGAAGAAAGTACAAAAGCGACGAACGGTCTCCAGAAGCCTTTGGCGCCGGCGAGTTCCAGTTTTGGCGGGAGCGGGCCGCTAGACTTTGGAGACGAAGCGAAGAGGTATAACTTGTCGGATTTTGCGAGAAGATAGACGAGGAAGAAGAGAAAGAATGGAGTGATCGTGAGGAGACACATCGACCAGATGAAGGTGTCGCCGATTTGGAAGACGGCGAATCCTCGACCAAACACTGCAATAGTTAGCTTTATTCTAGATAATTGATGTCAGGAATACTTACTATCAAACCATACGCCGGTATGTTTCTCGCCGGACCCGGTGATAAAAGTGTAGCCGCGATCGTTTGCCATTCCGGTGAGCGATGCTAGAGATGTTTCAAACATGTGCCAGAGAGAATCGATGCTCGCTACAACTTGTTAGTGAGATTCGTTTCACGACAATTGGATGACATACTGAAAGCCATAGAATCCCACTGGGTATGATATCTAGCTCGGGGCTGCCAAAAAGCTAAATCCAATCCTCGCATATCCAATTCTCCGTCAAAAATGATATAATCAGTCTGACTTCTGATGAAACCTCTCTTGAAGGCATCACCGCTTAGACTGCTGCCGAACGGGTATTTTGCTCTTTTGAAGAACTTTGTAACTTCGGCATCAGTACTACGAAAAAGAGTAGCCCGGCCGCCAGCGCCGGCACCCTCGAGGTTCAGGAATATGCGACAAGATTTCGCCCAGGGGTGCTCGGTGAAGGCCATGGCGCCGTTGAGGAAGTCTTCCTCACCATTGTTGAGGAGAAAGTACATTGTTCGGAGGGGTATGTGGGATTGTTGGGTAAAGTAATCTATGAGACCGAGGACGGTAACAACAGCGACGCCATCATCAGTAGCACCTAAACGATCTTTTATTAGGATTGATAGCGAATGAACAGAATTGATAAAAGACTTACCTGGTGCTGTGCTGACACTATCATAATGCGCATTTACAAGAACATCACCGATTTCCCCTTCAAACTGACCCTTCCCTTCAACTTTGACGATAATATTCGTACTCTCAAAGTAAATACTCACGCCTGATCTACCGAGATAAAATACGTTCACGTCGTCGTCGGCGACGAGTTCTGTCCTGTTGTTCCCATTCCGTTCGATTATACGTTGTATACGGTCGACCAAATAGGCACGAACTTCATCGTTGGCTCGTGAATTGTAAGGGTGGTATTTCTTGGTGATGGCAGCGAGAGAGTGCCAGACTTCTTGCAGGTCCACCCCTATCGACTCTTGCAGGGAAGAATTTGAGGGAGGAGACGGGGGAACGTAGTGAATGACGAGGAGTGGGATGAATAAAGCGAGATATATCAGGACGGTAAAGATGGTGACGGGAAACGGGCGGAAATGGAGGAACCTCAGCTTGCAGGGACCACAGGTCGCCATGGTTGAGGAAGAAGGTTGGCCGGTGGATTGGGGTAACACCGTGACGTAACGAGCGAAGGAGGTTTTGAGACTGGAAGGTCGAAGGCGCATCGAGGAACTAAGGTTAGACGGTCATGACCGAAAGAAAGGAAGGGAGGGTATTCAACTCGTCTCCGGCTTCTCCTTTGTCTTCCCGAGTCGGCGTGATCGGGAGAGACGTTATCGTTGTGTGATGATGTTAAATTACGAAGGGGGAGAACGATGAAGCCCGAGTGAGACCAGCCATGATAATATTACGAATTGGTGGTAAACAACACAACGTCAAGGCCCGTCTGCAGCACAAAAGAAAATGGCCGGGGACCCGAATAATATCAATCCAGCCATGATTGGTTTCCCCGCATGGCATGGCGGAGAGGCAGCAGGCATCGATTGGTAAGACGGCTGTTCAAGATCTCTCGCTCGTCAAACCATGCATGGCTCGCCAATTAAATAAACTCCGATCGAATAATACCGTAGATGGGGAGGTTTATATATAGCGACCCATTTACCCTATTCGTCAGGAAATGCGGGTCTGAAAGCTTCATATCGATTGACTTCGGCACGGTATATAGATCTTGCGAGGATAAATTGCCTTATAAAGAATCAATCTCAAATAGTGATAGCTATTGGCGTTGTAAGGGGTAGCCATAGACGCGAATTATAGAGCACCGACCGCGCGCGACGAACGGCGGCAAGATATACCAATTAATGAAGCTGGCTGATATGTCTTTTCATGTGTATAGTTTTCATGCGTATACCTTTCGATTAATCGAGAATCGATATAATCTCGTCTCATGGCTTCAAACTTTCGGGCTTTTACACGCGATTGTGCCCAAAACGGATGTTTGTAAACGAGACGGAAGACGTGTGAGTCAGCTTGTGCGAGCGGCATCTTTCAGTTGCGATTAATCATAATGAGTCAACCTCCAGGAACCGAAATTTGGATAGAAAAACCGCTCTCCAAGTGAGGCTCAATTGATGAAACTTCAACGGGTGTCATAGGAGTATATTGTGCGGTGACTCCTATTTGTCGGGGCGAACTCGCAGGCTGAAACCCGTCCTCACATTAATGCATTGAAGCATACAACTTCTTAGACTACGGAGCCTTGATATCAATATCTATAAATCTCAACCAATATCCACAACGAAAGTCTCTGCTCTCTCATCAGTAGAAGAATCTCGTTTGCGTCAGATTGTTACGATTGATACCCGCTGACGTTCGGATTGAATTCCATTCTTTTCTCATCCAATCACCATTTTACCTTCGCATAGGTGTGTGCGGTTTTGCTTTTTCGAGCGTTGTGCAACGTTGTCAACACATTTCCAATATCACCTCAACACATCTTCCTCCGTCGGATTATTTGTGCACCCCGACCGAAGGACATTTCTTTCTCTTGGATTGTTTCAAGAATAATTTATACCGTATGACTTCAACTTTGATATTGGTATCATGTCCAAAGAGTAGTGCTAATTGAAGGAACAGAGTAATATATAGTCATGGCGTCTTTAACATTCCCTCCATCCGACTCCCCAGACACAGCCCTAGCTCTCGTCCTACCCTCCTCCCACCTCGACATCATCCAACCCTTCCGTTCCCTCTACGACGCAGCCGCCATCAAATGGCCACCCCACATCAACCTCTTCTACCCCTTCGTCCACCCTTCAGCCCTCGAATCTGCATCGGAATTCCTCACTCAGAATCTCCCATCAATATGCGAGACCCCGCTCGCCATCCGCTTCTCCAACGTGGAGGCGTTCCGCGGTGGCAAGAAGCGTCCCTCATTCCTAGTCCTCCGTCCGGATAAAGAATCCGAAAAACTCATACAAGATGTTTACGAACTTCTATCTCGCGAGTTTCCCGATGTTAGAAAGGCGGTGAAGCGAGCGGATTTCAAGCCGCATCTAACTATCGGACAGGTTCATAACGGCGGGGAGGGGAAAATCCAACATTTCGCAAGAAAATTTAAAATCCTATGTCAACAGATCGGGGAAGTCAACTTGGGACTCGCCGTTATGAGAAGGATTGATCGGAATATGCAGTTTGTCAGAAGCTGGGGGATACAAGAGTATTTTGTCACTTTATCACCCGAATGTGTTCCGGGCAGTGCTATCAAACGGCAGGTGTGGACTTTGAAATCGGTCTATCAAGACGATGAAGAATCAAAAGAAGTTGAGAACAGGTGGAAACCAGTCACAGTGGATAGTGCCGAAAAGCTATCCAGCCAGAACTTCACTCTCTCCACCTATAACGTCTTTATCGATATTGATGATTCTCAGAATCAACACGACCGCTGGCTGAAGATTTGTAAGACTCTGATTCATACAAACTCCACCATTGTCTGTCTTCAAGAGGTTTCCGACGACCTTTTGGCTGTTATTGGAAACTCCTGGCAAGTTCGACAAAAGTATCCGTACATCTCACATTCACCTGAGAAACCACTCCTGCGAGCGCGAAACTGTGTCATCATAAGTTCCGTTCCATTCCAATGGGAGGAAATTGCCAGCGCCGTTCAAGGAAGAAGCATTTGCATTGCTACGTTTCCTCAGTACGGCTACTATTCCTCTTCAACAGAGGATGAAGCTGAGGAAGATGAAGACGAAGCAGATGATCAAAAGGTCGAAAAGACATGGCATCCTCTCGTCGTCTCGAATGTACACCTACCCGCCTACCTTACTGAAGAAGCGATTCCAAAGAGAGGAGAGTATACCAGAGAGATCAGATCGTATTTGGACCTCCACTATCCTTCCAATCCTGTTCTCATTGTCGGTGATACCAATATCCACAACGACGCTACGATTCAAGATGCCGTTGACCAAAAAGTCATATCCGAATCTTCAGCCGCCGAATATGCAAATCTATTCCCAACCGGCGAGTACTCCGATGCATGGTTGATCTCTGGCGAAGGTTTGAATGGTAATACTTTCGACCCATCCACCAACCATCTCGCTCTCGAGAATGCACAAAACGCCTCCAGCGTTCCTACCAAACCGCAGAGATTCGACCGAATCTACTCACGAAAGCAAGGTGGTGGTAACCTTCTCATCCGAGAGGTTCGTATAGCTCCAGAGGTCGAACAAGACTCCCCAGCTAGCGACCACTATATTCTAAACGCCAGGCTATCCTTCGTCGACACCAACAAGACAGCATCTGCCACCGCCCTCTTGGATCTCCCACAAACTTCCCTCAAAGACTCTGACCTACGTGACCTCCTCATAGCCAATAACTGCTTCCCCAGTCTCTCCGAAACCGCAATCCGCAACCAAGCAGTCCAATCCCTCGAAGCATGCCTCAAAGGTCACTCCGACCTCACAACCCCAGAATCACAAGACTCAACCTTCCAACTCCGTCTCGTCCCCGTGGGTAGCTACGGCCTAGACACCTACACCCCAACATCCGACATTGACTGTCTCGCCGTTGGCACAATCTCCACCTCCCTCTTCTGGCGCGTCGCAAAGCAACGTATCAAAAAATGGCGGGGCAGCTCAACCCTCGACATCACCTCCCCCACCTCCCCCCTCTCCGTCAAAATCGTACGCTACGTTGACGCGCAAATCCCAATGCTTATCCTCCTCATCGGCGATAAAATCAGAATAGACCTACAATACTGCACCGCCGTCAAAATCGTCGAAAACTGGTCCTCAATCCCAACCGCACCGCTTAACTCCCCTCTCTTTAACCTAACCGTACCCACCCTCAAGAAGCTCCAAGCGTACAGAGACATGCTATACATCCTAAACGCGGTCCCAAATCTCGCCACCTTCCGTCTCGCATACCGTTTCTTAAAACTCTGGGCGGAGAAAAAAGGAATATATTCCTCTAAATTCGGCTTGTTCGGGGGCGTTCACCTCACCCTCCTCCTATCCCGCATCTCCATCCTCCTCCCACCCTCCGCATCCGCCAGTCAACTCATCGTATCATTCTTCCAAACATATGCGAAATTCAAATGGACCGAAGAGATGGTAACAATCCCGAATACCGGACGCACAATACGATACCAGCGCGCGGCGAGGGATAAAATGGTCGTCCTAACGATAACAACACCAGCTGTAAACGTCGCCGCGAATGCAACGATACACACCCTACGCACCTTAACATCCGAACTGGAACACGCCGCCGCCAAAGTCGCCGTTGACGCGAGTTTCACCGATATCGCCGGAACTTTCGGCAATACAATCTCCACACTCTCCGACTCTGTTGGAGATTTCTTGAGCGGGTATAACAGATACATCAAGGTCGATGTGCAATTCTGGGGTACGAACCGTCAAGCTGGGAGAGCTTTGGTAGGATGGGTGGAGAGCAGATTGGTATACCTCCTTACGGAACTGGGTAGGAACACACCAACCCTAATAGCACGCGTATGGCCCGGTCGATTCCACGAGGTCGCCACCACCTCAACAACCGCAGAAGCGCCGGTGGAAGAAGAAGATGAAAGAGCTGAACTGCGCGGATTCTACCTTATCGGCCTCGCTCCAGCAGCGGGTACAGAACTAACCAAGGAAGAAAAAAAACTAAGCGAGTCAGCTTTCGCAGTGGTACTCCAAACCTTCGAAACAACAGTCAAAAGAAAGGAAAAATACGCCGAAAAGGATAGCTGGATCGCAATATCCTGCGTCAAACACGCGAATCTCACAACTGATCAAAACCACACCGTACAGCTCGATAAAAGTATGATATGGGATGGCGGCGAAACGGATGAAGAAGGAGACACCATTCCCGACTCTGATGACGAAGATTCAGAGGAAAACGAAATGGTAGATGCACTGTTGGGCGACGGTACCATCAATGAATTCGATGACTTTTTCGGCCCATCGTTTGCTAAGAAGAGTAAAAAGAAGCCAAACGCATCGGGAAGTGGACAGAAGAGCGGACCGACGCCGAAACTCCGTCCGTCGCATGAAGTGTTCAATAGGATTAAATGGGACGGGAAGTATGATGCTTCCGGTTATGTTATCGGGTATGAGGATCGGTTTAGGGGGGTGTTGGAGATCGGGGCGGATAAATGGAAGACGGAGATGACGGATGAAGAGTTTGTGCCTATGCATCGAGTGGTTTATTTTAAGGAGCGGAAGACGGGGAGTGTGGTTTGGGATCGGGAGACGAGGGTGGATTTGATTTTTGGGAGTGGGAAGGTTGAAGAGACTAAGAAGGGGAAGAAGCATTGATGTAATGAAGCTTAGCTTACTCTCTATATCCTATTATAAATGCCGTTAGACTTATATACATATGGTATTGAATTTACATTGAAATCTCGGAAACGAAAGATTATCTTAAGGAGTATCAGACTTGATGTGGTCGTGAACCGAAAAGATCAGATTTATATATCTCATAAGTGATAATTAAACCTTTCTAATTGAATCAGCCCAACACGGAAAACAGGGCTTAGGGAACGAGAAAAAAAAAAAAAGAGTGTAGGAAGAAAGAAAATTTATAATATATTTACCATCTTAGATGGTATATTGACGACCATGAGCGATGATAAATAAATATCTGGCACGATAAATCATTTATAATATTAACTCCGCAACTACCCTACAGTTATAGCAGTCTCGTAATCAGCCTGGTGCGTTGGGACGAACACCGATTTCATTTATAGATTTTTAAGTACCTCAGCTTGAGGGATTCGAGTCTTCGGCGTGTTCGTATGCAAGCTTCGATGAATGTTGACCAATCAGGATCTCTTGTTCTTAGAGCCTCAATGTAAAACAGGTCAACGACCAGTCTCGTGAGCCAAACCGAACAATGCAGGCCGACAACATTCTTTCCACATAAATGGCACAGCATGCATCTGGATTGCATAAAATTGAGCAGCCTTCCGTCAAGATATAATATCAGGAGATCTACCCCTCAAGTTTAGTCTGCCTTCTATTCTACTACCAAAATTATCCAAGATTCTATACTAAACACCAGTTTTGATAATCTTTACACATTAAAACTTACTCTCTAGCATTTTGTGTTTTCTTTTGCAGTTTCACCTATGGACTCTAACGTCGATCAATCAGGATTCACTATAACTGACAGTTTGGTAAGTTAAATAAAGTCCCAGTCCACTGACCACACTGCACTGGAGTTTCTCATAGGATCAACGCAATTTGATATTTACAACTCGAAATCAAAGCTGATTATACGTTGTTAGGAGCTTCCTCATGATTCTGATATTGATGCCGAAGGAAAGCCCATGCCTAATGACAGAAGATAGAAAGAAACCAGTTACTCTAGCAGTTTGTACTTTCCTCACGAGGACTTGTTCGACTACGACTTTGTGACATTGGTAGCATCACTTCTTGTTGAACGCTATGAGCTCCAAGACCCTGGATTCAACAAAGGCGTGACGTTCACTAATATCATTAACGGAGCCGACATGGACTTTATAGGCAAAGGTGCATCGTTCACCGTTCGAAGACAACGATTTTCCTCAACAGCAAGGCCTTCGGGAACACCTGTATTTTATGCTGTAAAAACATTGAACGTTTCATAAACCCAGAGCGAACATGCAACCGCCGTTCAATATCGAACCTTAATCCAGGAAATACGAATACTGAGACACCTGGGAATCAAAAATCACGCTAGTTTTATCAAATTCCGAGGAGTTTCGTGGGAAATCGATAATGAGCGACCCGGCCGGCTTTTACCTGTCATTTCCACCGACTACGCGGATCTCGGGGCACTCCCCAAATTTCTTCTCGCGAACGGCTACAGTTCGGCAAATTACCCAATACTCCGTAATTTGATCATGGATATCACGAAGGGCTTAATAGCGCTCCACAAAGCATCGGTTGCACACGGAGATATCAAACCAGAAAATATTCTCGTTGCATATCGCGATTGTGACTTTCACTCTGGTGGTGGTGATGAGCTTCCAGATTGCTACGCTATGGCAAAAATATCCGACTTTGGATTTTCTTTGGAGCTTGGTTCCGAGGCCGAAGAGCGATCCTTTGTTGGACATACCCCTCTTTACAATTCCCCGGAGAAAACGAAGTGTGCAAACTTGAGTATGGCAAAATTTGATCGAGACACGATTCTTGCCAGCGATGTATATGCGCTGGGGTTACTTTTTTGGGCCATCCTAAATCCCTCGGAAGCACTCCTAGACCTTCTACCAAATGTGCCACACGATATAAATTCACCATTGGAGGCTTTAACAGAACTCAAGGAGAATGGAAATCTTGCATCGATTATAGAGGCACAGATAGAGTCATTGCCACTGGAAGAGAATGAAAGGAGGGAGATATTACAGGTCATTCAGCGTACGGTCCGTCTCGATCCCAGAGAGAGATCGCTTGACCGTGTTTTCCATATTGTCAAAGAAGGGTTAGTTTGTGGGAATGTTTTATTGGCTCGTGACGAATTAAAAGTCGAGGATCCTCAAGTTCTTTCATCCTCGGCAAAACCGGAGGTAAGTAACAAATGTCTTCTGATTATATAATCAAAGCCTATACTCAACTAGCTGCCTCCCACTGACAACCGAAATACGAAATAACAGATGGACTGGATTATCATGGGAGGAAACGTGGTATTTCCATCACCAGTCAGATATCAGCTGCGTGAAGAACTAGAAAGACTGGTCTCGATTGCAGAAAAACATGCTTCGAAAAGAGCAAAGGGTAATATTGGTTTTCCGATGAAAAAAAGTCGAATTAGAAGGCTAGACGAGCACTCGTATTAGAGATTCCCTAAATCGTCACCTCGAGGCGCACATGCAGCGCGCGTTTGCGCCCACATCCACTTGGCAGGATTATTCGGCGTCTCCAAAAGTAAAAACAAAGCATTTGAATGGCTCGTCCGTTCCGCCAATCTCGGTTGCAGATTAGCGCGGGCGATGGCTTCTATAGTTAAGGTGCACTGGAACCTTCAAGATAGTGTGGGGTTCAGCAAAGAATGGCTTTATCAAGCGGCCTCACACGGCTGTAGTAGTGCTTTGAACATCTTGCAGCAACAACGAGATCCTCGTTTTTCTCGTTGCTTCCAAGAATATTCTCAAAACTACTGGATCAGGGCTTACTCTATCCCAGAAGGACTTCATGATAAGCTCTTGAAATCTAAAATTGCGGATTGGTTGAAGGGCTTAATGGCATCTTTCCCTACCGTTGGTCTGCATGGGACCAATTGGTTTCAAGGCGCAGCTATAGTGGGAAACTTGGCATTGGTACGCTCACTACTGGATGAGGGGCTAGCCAATGTCAATGAAATAAATAACCGAAGAGAAACTGCGATATACCTTGCGTGTCGGTCTCAACATTGGTCACTTGCCAGTTCCTGTTGGAAAGGGGAGCGGATCCGTCTTTAATAAATATCTACGGTGAAACCCCACTTCATCGGATTGCACTATCGCTTCAGGGCGATGAGGAAGCTCTTCATCTAGCAAGGGAGTGTATCTACAGAGGAGCAGATGTCAACCAACTTTCGGTGGCCGACAATGATCTAACCGATTGGGTCGCGAGCTGGTATTTGCATCGAAATATAGCGGGCTCACCACTACATAAGGTGGTATACAATGGGAATCAAAAAATAGTGGAACTACTCCTGCAAGCTGGTGCTGATCCCTGGATAGAAACTATAGTGGCACAGAAAACACCCGTCTGTATAGCCACGAGATCCCACTTTGACAATATAGTCCAAACTCTTTTGGCGAAAGACCCTAAGCGTTCTCGCCAAGAGGTAACTCGGATCAGACTACAGAAGAATGGCCATCATGACTTTTCTGTATTAAGGGCCTTCTTGTGGTGCTGCATTCCTCTTTACCTTCATATTTCCCACAAACCATACCAAGATGAAAAACTATTCAGAACAATATTGATCTTCAGAGGATATGAAGGTTTACCTGAAGCTTCTGCTAAAACCCTAGTGCCGAATAATGGAGTTCCTGAGACAATTTGGGAACAGCTTGCTGTCGAACTGGTACTACAAAGCAAATCGAAACCCTTAAAGCTTTATACAAAGAAGGTTTCCGAGACCACTTATTCTATCGACCAAAGGTTCACAACGCAGATATTGTAGGCATGCATCCAAGGCATCGTCTAGTCAATAGTCCAATACTATCTAGCGTTTTAGCAGCCGATGACAAGGAAACTTTTGATGAATTTGTATCACAATACGAAAACTCCAAAATTTCGTTCGAATCGCAGGGAGATGATGAAACCGGGGTATCGCTGCTTGAAAGAACACCTTATTGCACAAAAATTGGCACCCACGTGGTTGAAACACTAGTACGAAAGGGTCTTGAAGTAAATTATTGCCAGGATGAAGAAGAAGCCTCGACGCCATTGGCTCTAGCATTAATGCAAAACCGATTCGATCTCGCAGATATACTGATAAATAAAGGTGGCCACCTCAATGTATATCCGCGAAAGCCGAAAAGTAGGCTTATGAGGTGGAATGTATTAGCAAAATTACTGATGAGGTAAGTGAATCTACTGTTCGAACCAATCTGCAGAGTTAAACCTCGAGTTCTGTCGGATTATTTCCCAGATATCTAACACTCTAAACATATTATCGGAGTTGCTGACTTGGTGATTCGGAAACAGACGCCCGACAGAGCATTTATACAATGTTATAAATTACCTAGCTTCTCACCCTCTCATAAAAATGGATGCAATTGTTAATTCCCACTCGAATGCGAATGTTTTCCATGCTCTAGCTCTTGCGGACGGAATAGCTAGCCAGCCGGATGGTCCCAAAATCGGTCGTACAGATCCTCTTAGTGGAATATTCAACATTCTTCGTCGAGAATTTCCGGGAAACGATGTTCTCAATTCGGAAGGGTGGGGGTATACCCCACTGCATATGGCAGCGTGGGCTGTGAAGCCAAAGCTCGTCCGCTTGTTTCTGGATGCGGGTGCGGATCCTCTCAAAAAAGCCACCGTGAACCTATCATTCCTACCAACCTCATCCTCAGAAGACTTAGTAACACAACTTCTGGGCTCTCAATCAGAACAAGGATTGTCGACAAAAGAACAAGTTGAAAAGAATATTTTCGTCGAGCTGGAGAGCTCTGACAGCCGCATAGCTTTTGAAAGGATGGGAAAACGCTATTCGGAAGGGTGTGAAGAAATTCGGAAAATATTTTTACAGTATTAGGATTAGCCGGTTACGGCGGATTGTAACCCTAAACCCATTGTCGCTCAAAAGTAGATATATAATTTGTGTATTGGTGGGTTTTCTCGCCGAATCTGTTGAGTGTCCTTCGAAATCTAGCAAAAATTACGGCCTACCACTTCGAAAATTCAGCTTGTGATATAAGAATAAAAGAATTGAAAAATCGAAGAGCCGTTTATTAAAATGATGGATATTCACCATCCAAGTCAACTAGAGAAGCATATTGATTGTAACATTGAACCGATATATATAGCCATGTGAAGACTGTGCAAGAACGCAAAAATAGAATACCATTCACTAAAGCAGTCCATAGCTGAACCAAACACAATCAATAAAACAAACCAGCTCGATAATCTTGCGCTTTCAAAAACCGCTTCATGACACCGGTATAAGCCCCACCTCGAACGACACCCTCAAGCCTGATAATAAACATCCGACAACAATGAAAATACTTCCCCAGAAAACCAAAAAGCGAAAAAAGATCAGCCAAAATACATCTCCTGTGAGTCGTAATCCAATCCAATCCAATAAAATACAAAAAGCAAAAAGAAAAGAACAAAATTGGGAAGAAGGAGGGAAGATAATTATAGTACTCACCATCCCGGAAGCTACTCTGGCAGTCCTACTAACAACCCGCCCGTGATGATAAAACACGCAGCTGTCACGGGGTAGACCGCGGTATCGTTCAATCTTATTGAGTAGGTGATCGAGAAGGGTGGTAGAGAAGATACGGAAGACTAGTTCGTCTAGGATATCTGTATTTTTCGCCAAATTGAATCAGCAAACACACGTATACCCACAACATATATAGCCATCGCTGCCGCCGCCACTTTTCCTCCTCCTCTTAGAGTCCACTCCACCCCTTCGGACCACCAATAACGAAAATTGTTATATAAAACCAGAACAATAAAAAAAACCATCTATATATGGATTTGTATATGATATGTCTAAAGTAGAACGGGAAGGTATACATACCTTCAACATTATCCACAAACACAGTCTGCACAGTAATAGCATCCGCATAAAAAATCTGGCTAGCAATAAGACACGACGTTATACCCGACGGACTCGGCGTACTTGCTCTCGATACCGACATATCCGTATCCGCATCCTCTTCTTCCTCGTTCGCGGCGCCGTTCGATTCGAGTGTTGGTTCTGTGGTCGTTTTTTGTTCAGCGGCGGTGTTTATGGCATCATTTGGGATTGTAGATGTAGATGTAGATTTAACTTGAGCCGTACTGGTTTGAGGTTGAGACATGGAAGTGGACTGTGAGGGGGGTGGGTATGCGCGGTATATTGAGAGGAGGGGGTCCATGTACATGTATTCGGTGGGGGCAGAGCGAGTGTGTGGTTTATTAACGAGCGATGATGTAAGCTTTGAGGCTCTACATCATTGGAAGGTGATATAATATTATCTGCGAATAAATGACATTTGTGAAAGCACTTGGGGATATTTCCTCTATTTTGATGTGCAGTTGATCTTGGAAACGAGTGCCGGACAACGCGGTGTCGTGTTGCATTTTAATGAGTCGCTTAGGGCAGTCTCGTTGCCAGTTGCTGACCCGAAACCCTTCTTTTTTTTTCATGATTATTTGTTTTGACGGGGACTGGAATGCTTCATATGATTATCGTTCTCTTTTGTTACGAAGATCATACTAGATATATCAAATACTAACATGGCAGGGAGTTTTACAAAAAAGACTAAAACAATAATATAGAGATGTGTAATACGTACACGGCAACCTCCTCAATCATTCAGTACTGGTGAAACCCACGCTAATTGCAAGATTGCAAAGACAAAATATGCGCCGAATCATATGATTGCTCACGGATGATAGAACAGATATTTACCACCTGAGGCTCGCGATCCGGAAAATGTTTCCTTGGGAAGATTCGATGTATTTTAATCTATAAGCGAATACTACATCAAAGCTGCGCTTCTCCGCTAAATGCGACATTTGTTCAATAGTCACACCGCCATATCTATGGATGCAAGAAATATCATTTCGAACGTGCGCTCGCTTACCGGACTTTGGAGTTAAGCTCCCCTAACCCTCCGTTTTTTGCCCTACAAACGGAGATTTTTTCAGGGATAGGTACTTAGGTATATCAACGGCGGCCGCTTCTGGGGTTACAACGACCATAGCGTTGCGTCAGGTTTGATAGAATAAATTTCGTATTCGTTTAAACGGCTCCATTTAGTCTCGCTTGGTCTCTATTTGTGTGGTATCGAGAAAGTGCTCGGTCTCGGGTCGGGTTGTAAAAGGATTCCTTGCTCCGAGGCTATATGAATTCTTGATTTGTGAAGAGTCTTTGGTCCAATCAATGGATATTTGGGGTAAGATCTCGGGTTAAAAATCTGAAACAGTGTCCGTTGCTCCGTGACATAGTCGATAACTTCTAGGATGCTCAGAAGTGCTTTGGGGCAAATCAGCGCCATTTTTCATGATCGGGTTGAACAAAACTTAATCAAGTTGTATAGTACATATAGGGGGTAAGTGGTATAAGGCCCGTACTCTTGAGCCAATCTATAAATTCAAGTCTTTGGTATCGCCCATTCTTCACAATGCTTCGAAAGACCACTCATCCCGAGCTGATACATATCTGTCACCGTTTCTTTCATTGATTTTAGATATTTCTAGCTAACTCTCACATCTCATCAACAACTAAGAAAACCCACTCGAAGCGATTAATCGATACCTTCCCGTCAAAATGTCCTCCCAAATGAACATCGTTCTCGGCGCCATGGGCTTTGGCCAGTCTGCAGCTGTAGCCATGACTAGCACCGCTCGAATCCACTCACCCGAAGAAACAGCCAAAATCCTCGAAACATTTACCTCCAAAGGATACAAAGAAGTAGATAAGTCGAGTGGTATGAATGTGGCCACCCCCTAGTTGTGGCCACCACCATCGCGAATAACGAAATTATATATTATTAATAACAGTTCTATCAGTCTGAGGGCTATAAATATAAAAAATATATGAATTTACTTGATTTTACTGTTTATATTGCTTCCGTACCCTGAATATTTTATTATTTTGGGTTATATACGGCTTGATTGTTGTAAAGGTGCCTTATTTTCAATAACTAAGACATTATTTTTTTTATTAGATATTACCTTATTTGTTATTATTATAGTAAGTTTGGGTTTATATTTTTATTATAAAACTATTTTTATTAGAGTAATAAATTGCTTATTTAGATTTTGTTGTATTTTTTGTTTTTTTATTGGTTAAATTGCTTTTAATTTAGTTTATAAGCCTTGTACTTTTTGTTATAGTATAGTATTTTTAATTATATATTTGTTAAAATTTTTGTTGATTTTGTGAATTGCTAATTATGTAGAAGGATTTTGGATAAATAATTTAAATATATAATTGATATCTAGATTTTTTATTGGAATGGTAATATTATTACTTTGTTTTAAGGAAGGTGTATGTGGTTATTAGGCTATTATCTAATGGTTTTGTAATATTTTATTATGATTATAGGGGTAAAGTCTAGTTGCTTTCTATTTTATAATTATATTTTTTTTTATAAAACTAATTATATATGCTTTAGTATAGAATTTAAGAAATAATACTTTATTTACTTAGATGATAGTATTTGTTAAAATAATAAAGTTTCTAAGTTGTTGCTTATATATTATTTTTAATACTAAAAAACATTTTAGATTTAAAGGCTAGGTGATATGAGAGGTGTGAGTAAGTAAAAATAAAAAATATATATTATTAAAATAGTATTTAGATATAAATTTGTTTATTATATATAAGCTATGGTCATTAATTACTAGTAATTATATTGTAAATATGTTATTAGTATTAGTTTTTAGTAAAAATACTTTGACTAATTATTTTAAAGTAATAGTATTGCTAGTTTAGTTATTTTTTAAAAATGTTATATATTAATTAGATTGTTGTTCTAATATTTAAATTTGAAATTACTAATCTTGAATAGACTTTGCTTTAAAAATTACCAGTAGATTAAGAATATAATTTAAAGTAAAGACATATTCTACAAATAATATCTAAAAGTATAATTGATTTATTTTTATAAATACCTGATATTTTTGATAACTAGAGCTTTTAATAATAAAGTTATTTATATTTATTTTAGCTGCTATACTATTTTCTGTCACAGACCTATAGTCTTGACAGCACAACTACTTGTACCCTGTTCTATGCTATATAGTTCCCAGTCCTACTTGCTTTTTACATAACCTTTATGTACCTATTCTACCTACAGATCTTTGATACATAACCTTCATATATTATATAACTTGTACACATCACATAACATGCAAGCAAGCGAGCACCAAAATACAAGTATGTAAATATGTAAGCATGCGAGTACTTAGATGTAAATATGAAAGTATACAAGTATTTAAATATAAATATATAATTATTAATAATTATATAAAATTTTATTATGTATATAAGATTATTATTAAAATTGATAAATAGTTTTTACTCTTTATTAATCAACTCAAATATAATATAGACTTATAGTTTATTATAACCTTTATTATTATTATACATCTTATATATTATTCTTTAATATTATTATTATACATACTCTATAAGTTCTAAGAATTTGGTATCTTAAAGTAAGAGATTAATGTTTGGTTAGATGGATTTAATTAAAATATAACACTTTGATCAATCCTACTTAGATCTGATAGAAAAGCATATGTATATTAATAATAAAATTCAATTTTAAAGACTTTATTGTATCAGAATACAAAACAACAAATAACAAAGGAGACTATACATGTAACGTTGCGTGATGGAGTGCAAGCAACTAGGCCAAAAAGCCGTCCAAACAACTGCGTGCCAGTTGTTTGACTCCATTTCATATATATTCGGGAGAACTTGGGTAAGCTTGAGGCTTACTGATTCGATCTGAAACAAGGTTAATGGTACAATACAGCACAAGCCCAACTATTATGTGCATCATTACATTGCCCTGCTAGATTTTGTGATATGAACCTATATCCAAGGTCACCATGCAGTTTATATATGAAGACGTGAAAAACACTTGGAAATATGGTGTTTTTGCGCCTAAAGTGTGAGTTTATTTGTAGAAATAGTTTAAAAACACCTAATTTTTTGGTTCCTACGCGATTTGAATCTGGGTTGTAGGCCAATCAGTTATATAAGTGTGATAATGTAGTTGAATGTAATGTTGTGTGATGGAGTGTAAGCAACTAGGCTAAAAAGCTGTTTAAACAACTGTGTGCCAATTATTTGACTTTATTTTATATATATTCAGAAAAACTCGGGTAAGCCCGAGGCTTACTGATTTGATCTGAAACAAGGTTAATGGTGCGACACAGCACAAGCCCAGCTATTGCGCGCATCATTACAATACACCTTTTCACAACATATTCCCATATCCCAGCAAATCTATTGCCCATCAAATCAACCAAACCAGCAAATACTCCAAAAAACAATTAAAAAAAGTATCACCCCTACCAAAATTAGAACTAACCATAAACCTACCAAACAAAAAAAACAATATTTTTTGAAAAAACAATAAATTATATGTTAATATTAATACCTAAGTTAATGAAAAACTAATTACATTAATAGAAAAATCCAAAAAAAAATCTATAGATATTATATTTACAAATAATTCCAAATATTTAAGAAATCTAGAAATTATAATACAAATACTAAAATAAATTATAATGGTTATTTATACTTATATTAGAACCTATATAATAACTAAAGAATACATTCCCATAAATAAAAATAAAAATTTTGGATTATTAAAACCAAGTTAACTAAAATTACTATACAAAAGCAAAATATATTCCAGGTTTACCCTTAAAAATAAGAACAAAAAATATTAACTACTATTATAAGATCCTAATAAAAATCCTAACAATAATAATTCAATTTTTAATAATAATAATGAATCCATTTATTATAAAAATAATTAATAAAATACTTTTTATAATAATATCAAACTACTAGAACCAATTAAATTTAAAAAATTTTTTATAAAATTTAATCAATTTTTTAAATAGTTTAATAATATTTTCTATTTTTAATTTAAAAATTTCTTTAATGATGAATATAAAGTTTATTATATATTTTTTTTTCTTAAAAAAATTATTTTTAATATCTACAACACTTACTGTAAGAAATATAATAAAAGTATTTTTTATTAATAATATTATAAAATTTTTAATATTATTTTAATCCTTACTAACTATACTGTTTTTACCAAATTTTTTTAGATAAATTTATAAATATAAGAATAAGTAAAAAAAAACCCTTCACAAATTTCATAAATTTCAATAGAAAAAATTAGTAAGAAGTTATTTTCAAAAACTCAATTAATACATTTCTCTTATAAATTACAATAATAAGTAATTATTTTACCATACTAAAGAAAAACTTAAACCTTAATAAAGATAAAAAATTATATAATAAAAAACTACTAATAAAGAACTTACATATAAGGAAATGTAATTTTTTATTATTAAATTTAATAATACTTTTTACAAAAATAACAAAGTTAATATAACATAATTCAGAATATTAGGATAATATAATCTTAGAAATTAATAATCTTATTAGAATAATTGTTTTTATTATAAATTAAAAAATTAGAATAACTATTAACTAAATTAAAAACAACCCTGATTTAACAATAAATCTTAAAATTAATGATAATAAAATGGTCAAAAATAGATTTTTAAAATTACTTATGAACTAGCTCTTATGAAACTAGGGATTACTTAAAATCAATATAAATTATAATATAATAAATTTTTGAAATTTAATAAATTTATTTGTTTTAAATGTAATAAGGAAGGATACATAGTTAGAAACTACAAACAAAGTTAATTTCAAAAAAAATAGTAACCCAAATAAATTCATATTATAGATTACGAAAAACTATATAAATAATACCAAAATTACGATGAATTAAAATATAAAGATGAATATTAAGAATTTGAATTAGAACAAGAATTTGATAGAACTCTTAATATTGTCATTAATTAAATTATCCTTAAAAAAAATTTCTTCGAAATTATTTTTTAATAAATTTATAATATTATAAGTAACATCCGAATTAATTAATAAATTTTAAGTAAAAGAAAAACACAAACTACTATTTAATTTAAAAAATTAGTTAAAGAAAATTAATAAACAAACATTATATTTCTCAATTAAGATACTCCTAAAGTATTAAACACAGAATAAAAATATATTATATTATTTAGATGATTTAATTCACTTACTATTAAAGAATATTATTAGATTTAGAATAACTCTTTTCTAGGATGCTATTTACAATATATTTGAGATTTAACTAATAATCTAAGATAAAAATACTAATATTAGAATAAAACACAAAATCAATTTATTTTTAAAAAACTTAAACTTTATTAATTTAAAATTTATTTTAAAAAACAATTCTGAGTTACTTACAACAAAAAAAATTAATAAGATATCTTAAATAATAATTTATATAAAAAAATTTTTATTGAAAAAGACAAATTAACCAAATAATATTTAAAAAAATAATATAATCAATATTTAAAACCAAGAAATAATGATAAATTCTATAAATATAAAAACTTAAAAATATAAACCTTTAAGATATGCTTTATAAAATATAAAAATTAAAAATATTATCTATATAAAACCTATAACTTTAATAAATCAGAAAACATTTACACTTTATATATAAATAATATCCTTATAAAAGAATTCCATTTTATAGAATAATTTTGACAAAACTTTTACAAACCTTATTAATATATTATTTATCTTGCTATAATTGTTAAGTATGGTGTAGAATTTACCAAAAACTTCAATAATTACTGGAACATCATCAAAAAAAAAAAAACTTTCACAAAAAAACCAAAACTAATAGTTATTTAATCTAAATAATATAGCAATATTACAAAATATATAATATATAAATAAAGGCCTAATTACATAGTATATACTAAATATTTTACCATATATGAACATTATACATGAGAATAAACAACTTACACTGGAAATTAATTATAAAATTAGATAATCACTAAAAAATATAAAAAAGAGAAATGTAATGATGCGCGCAATAGCTGGGCTTGTGCTGTGTCGCACCATTAACCTTGTTTCGGATCGAATCGGTAAGCCTCGGGCTTATCCGAGTTCTCCCGAATATATATGAAATGGAGTCGAACAACTGGCACGCAGTTGTTTGGACGGCTTTTTGGCCTAGTTGCTTGCACTCCATCACGCAACGTTACAAGAAATTTTATTAAATTCCAAACACTTTACTTAGAGCACACTTACCCCCCAAAGCCTTAGTAATACCTTTGAAACAACAAAAAAAACTACATCACTTTATTATATAATCCTTACCTAATTCGCCTAGGTACCAACATATTACTTATAAAAAATTAATGAACGAAAAAATCACACATAATGTTATAAATTTAATCAACAAACCTTTAAACTAAAAAAGTTTCAAATCTTGACACACTTCAAACGATCCAGTTCAAACTTCGTTAAGAAAGAACTTGACAAAACACTCAACAAAATCACCAAATAATACTTTAACATTTTTTGCATAATTAATAAAAATTTCACCAAAGTTCTTACAAACAACAAAACAAAAATTATTTATATATTAGAGAAATATATTAAAAAACATATATTACCTATATATCTTAAATTAATCTATTATAACATTATAGTATTTGGAGGAAGCCTTTTTAGAATGATCAGATATGAAACTACCATTACTTTTATCATCAATAATTATTTTGAAAAAAAAATAGTTGATATTTTTAATCTCAAAAATAACGATTTTATTTTAGAATATGATTGGTTATGGGAATACAACCTTAAAATCAATTTTTGATTACAAATTATTAAATTTATTTAATACAACTACCAAACTCTTTAAAAATGTTTTAAACCTAGACTTTAAGGAAAAAAAGTATATTTATGATTAATGGAATACTTCTTTGATAAAGAAATCTACCACCAATTTTATAATAAGCCTAATATTTTTAAATGGATATGGATCAAAGTTAAAGATATTTATAAAATTGTTAAAGAATTCATTAAGAATATTGTATTTAAAATATCTAAATAAATTTTATAATAGATTAAGACTTTTGAAAAATTATTTGATAAAAACATATTACCAAAATTCAATAAGTTCATTTATGAAATATTATTCAAAAAAGATGCTACCCTTAAATTTATACCTATTTATGTATACACTTAGGAAAAGCTTGAGATACTGCGAGAATATTTTGAAGAAAACTTACATAAAAAATATATTTAACTTTTTTAATCCCTAATAGGACACCCTATTTTATTCATCTTTAAGAAAAATGGAAAGCTACAAATTTATATAGATTATTAAAGCTTTAACAATATTATAATCAAAAACTATATTAGACTATTGTGTATTAATAAATCCTTTAACTGCTTTTAAGAAGCAATTATATTTACTAAATTTAATATTATTGTAGCTTATTATAACCTTAGAATTGTACCTAAAAATATATAAAAAATAGCTTTTAGATATAGATACAATTTATTTAAATACCTAGTTATACCCTTTAGATTAACTAATACTCCAGTATTATTTTAGATTTTCATAAATTATATTCTCAAAGACTATATTGATAAAATATATATTATTTATCTTGACAACATATTGATTTACAGTAAAAATCTAAAAGAACATTAAAAATATATTATTCTAATTCTTAAAATTCTTGATAAATATAACTTTAAAATTAAACTCAAAAAAACAGAATTCAAAATGAAAAAAATAAAATTTTTAAAAACTATTGTTATTATTAATAAAATAAAAATAAATCTAAAGAAAATTTAAGCAATCTAAAACTAACTAAAACCAAGAATAATTAAAGATATTCAATTTTTTTTAAAATTATACAATTATTATTGATGATTTATTAAATAATATAGTTATATGTTAGTAGCTTTGACTGAGTTTACCAAAATTAAAATTTAATTTGATATAATTTTTAGTTGGATTAACGCCTTCAATACATTGAAATAATTATTTCTTTTAACACCCATACTCTAACTATATAACCCAAAATTATCTATTAAAATTAAAACTGATGTTTTAGATGTTGTATTAGGTGTATGTTTATACCAACTATATCTTAACAATAAATGGCACCCTATTGCATATCTATCCTATAAATTCAATGTTACAAAACTCAAATACCCAATCTATAATAAAAAACTTATAGCAATTATTTAAGTTTATAAAACATAAAAAATATATTTCTAAACTAAAAATTTTTTCACCATATATTCTAACCACAAGAATTTTATTTTTTTTCTTATTATTAAAAAACTCAGTTGATGATAAGTCTACTAATAAGAATTTTTTAACAAATATAATATAAAGATTATATATTACAAAAGTAAAAAAAACTTAGAAGTAGATGTTATTAACAAAAAACCTAACTTAATAATAGAAATATAACCAGATAAAGAAGCAATTTTCAAAAAAAAATTATTTAAAAATATTACTATCAATTAAATTCTTAATACTATTTTTCATATACTTAATAATCAATTCACCTAGAAATTAAAAGAAAACTATAAAAAATATTTAATAGTTACTTGAATTTTATCTAATAATTTAAATATATTAAAATATTTCACCATCAAACACGGAATTATTTTTTTTTAAAATTTCTATTATATTTTTACTAAGAATTTCTAATAGAAACTTATTAAATAATATTATAATATACTTACTTATAAATATTTAGAAATTAAATAAATTTAAGAATTTTTAACTAAAAACTATTTTTGATCTTAAATGTAATAATATATTAAACAATACATTAAAACCTGCGATATGTGCTATAAAAATAAATTTAGTTAACATTTACTTTATAAAAAATTATAATTTTATAACATATTATTTGTACTTTTTTAAGTAATTTCTTACGATTTTATTTAAAAAATATTACCCTCACGAGATTCTTTTATAAACACCATCTATAACGAAATTCTAATAATAGTAAACAAATTTAGTAAAGTTATTATCCTAAAACTATAGTATAACAAATAATTTATATAAAAACTAAAATTAGTATATAACTAACAAATATTTAGTTAATATAGTTTATAAGTTAAATATATTTATAACAAAAATACTTTATTTACTAGCAAATTTTAAAATTTAGTTAAAAATTAAATTAAAACTAAAATTAATATTACTAGTAAAGGATATGTATAAATAAATGAAGCTACTAAACAAATTATTTAAATAATTAAAATATAATTATATAATTTCCTGAATATTGTATAAAATAACTGGGTTAAGTTATTTTTTAGTTTTGAATTTACTTATAACACCTTTAAATACTTGATTACAAAGTATACCTTTTATAAAGTATTTAGAAGATGGAATCTGACAGTAGTATTACTACTCTTAATACCTAAAAAAGTAGTATTCAAAGTAGAATAATATATTAAAAATATAAAAAATTTTTACAAAAACTTTTAGAAAGATCTTTAATTTATGGTTAAATAAATATTATATTATTATAATCAAAAAAGGATAAAAGCATTATTTTTAAAAAAAGGAGATAAAGCATACTTGCTTATTAAATATATTAAATGTAAAAAATAATAAAGTAAAAAACTTAACTACTAGAAACATAGATTATTTATAATTATAAAAAAATTCAGCAATAATATTTTTAAATTTAAAATATTTGTCACACATAGGCACGGCACCACTGTGGCAACAGAACAAAAGTTCGCAAATGATCTCATGATGGAGATCACGCCGTTTACACTATAAATACTGTTACAAATTGTAACAATATTAGGACCTATATGAATTTATTAATCATTTTATATTTTACTTTTAAAACCAGCTTTAGAAGATTTAAGAAAAGACCCAGATAATAAAAAACTAAAACTCAAAGACCATATTGAATATAAATTTAAAAAGATTCTCAACAGACCCAATAAAAAAAATGAATATCTTATGTAATGATTACCATTTTATGGACTTTAAGATAACTTTTGGATTTCAGAAAATAATATATTTCTAAAATTTATTTAAATTTACTTTTATTAGAAAACTATATTATAATTTATAAAATAAGGATGTGGAAAATTAAAAAAGAGTTTAATTTCAAAACTAAAATTATAAAAACTCGGTATAATTAAAATTGGAAAATTTTGGAATTAATATTGATAATTTTTTTTTAAATTCTTTAATCTTTTTAGAAAACCATTTTATTTCTATTTAACTTTCTTTTATTTTAGTATTTAAGGATTTCTTTTTATGAATTATTATTTTTAAATGTTTTTGCTTAACCTGATAAAGTTCTTTTTTTTTGTAATTAATCTTTACTTAAAATTTAACAATTTTCTATTGTACCACAACTTATTTTTTCTCCAAATCCTCTAATTCTTTTTCTTACTTATCTAATTAACAATCTAATCGCTTAACTAAAAAAGGAATTAGTAAAATCTATTCTAACTATTTAAGGAAGATCTACAAGAATTAGTAACACAACCCTTTCAACCATTTCTAGTACAAATTGTATAATTCTTATAACCAGATATAACAATATATAAATGGTTATTTCTTGTATAATACTTACAAGGATTAAAAGCCAAAACTCCAGATTTTTCAATACAATCAGCTTAAAGATTTTAACACTAATAAAAAAACATTTTATTTTTTTTATTTACTTATTCAACTGGCATTTGTATTTAATTTCAGATATATGTTAATTATTCTCTACAAAAATATTTTAAAATTTAAATTTTAAACTACCACCTTAATTTAACTGTTATCCTTTTTTATGCACTATTTACTTATGTTATTATTACCCCATATAATTTACACAGTTAGAAGTTCTACATAGAATGCTAACCTACACCAAAAAATACACCTACATTTGATGCTAACTCTATAAAGTAGTTATGATTATACAGAATTTAATTTTTTATAGACTTCTATTAATTTAAGGAATCAGACTTTAATAAAATGTGGTTTTGTATAAAGTCTCCTTTCTTAAAAGAAGGAGATAGTGTTACAGACCTATGGTCTTAACAGTACAACTACTTGTACCCTGTTCTATGCTACATAGTTCCCAGTCCTGCTTGCTTCCTACATAACCCTTATGTACCTGTTCCACCCACAGATCCCTGACACATGACCTTCATGTACCACGTGACTTGTACGCATCACGTGACATGCGAGCAAGCGAGCACCAAGATACGAGCACCTAGATGCGAACATACGAGCATGTGAGCACCCAGATGCGAACATGCGATTATTGATAATTGTATGAAGTCTCATTATGTATATAAAATTATCGTTAGGATTGATGAATAGTTCTTATTCTTCATTGGTCAACTCAAATGCAATATAAACTCATAGTTTACTATAACCTTTATTGTTGTTACACATCTCATATATCATTCTTTGATATCATTGTCATACATACTCCATAAGTTCTGAGAACCCGGTATCTTAGAGTGAGAGATCAGTGTTTGGTCAGACGGACTTGATCGAAGTGTAACATTTTCATTTATATTATATTATTATTTTAAGTAGATTTAAGATATTGTCTTATAAAGATCGAAAAATTTATTAATATTAGTTAAATTAGTATAATTGATATATTACTAGTTTGTATGATGGTCAAGTTTGGTTTTAATACATGAGTAATAGTAAATAAAGTTAGTAATCTATTATTTATTTAATAAGATACTATTATTTTATTTTGTAAAAATATTGGTTGCGATACTATATAATTAAGTATGTGTGGGAGTATAACTAAAAGCTTTTTGATATAAGATCTATTCTATAAGTTTTTTTTTTGTGTTTTAGAGAGTTGCTACTAGTTTTCATATATAATATTGTGTAGCTGTTGGGAGGTAAGCTGGTTTTAAAGAATGGTTTAAGGTATTCTATAAGTAGTGATAGTGGTATAGAAAGAGTTGTTATCTTGAATGGTGCTTATTGTAGCAGCTATATTAATTTTGTTATATTATCTTTTGGGTATTGTAATAATGGATTTGTTAGTGAAAATAGGCTTAATTGGCTAGATACTGTGGTTGTATGGATGAAAAACAAAAAAACGCGTGTTCGCGGTAAGTGAGATTTCGCGAAAAAAAATGGTGGCCATAACTAGGGGGTGGCCACATTCATACCACTCGACTTACAGCTCGCATATACGGTGAGGGAACTAGCGAAAGCTATCTCGCTAGCGCAGACTGGAAGGATCGTGGAATTATCATGGGTACAAAACTTTACCCGACCGCCAACATGCCCATACCAATCCCCGAGGACATGAAATACAACCACCATAAGGGCGGTGTGCGCCGTGGGCTTATGGCCAGCTTGAAGGCGTTGGAAACGAACAAGATTGATTTATTCTATTTACACGGACCTGATAGGACCGTAGAGTACGAAGTCACACTCAGAGAACTCAATGAATTGCACCAAGAAGGATTTTTTAGAAGATGGGGGGTTAGCAACTTTGCTGCCTGGGAAGTCGCACAAATCTGCGAAATTTGTAATCAAAATGGTTGGATAAAACCGACCGTCTATCAAGGAGTTTACAGCTACATTACGAGAAGCGTCGAACAGGAACTCATTCCGTGTCTGCGAAAATATAGCATCTCTCTCTACGTTTTCAACCCATTAGCGGGTGGCCTCCTGACTGGGAAATACACCAAAGATACGACACAGTTCGAAGAGGGCTCCAGATTCGACGACAAGAGGCTCCTTGGGAAGTCTGCGAGATCGAGATATTGGAATGATTCGGTATTCGATGCGGTTGATCTAGTTCGCCCGGTTGCTGATAAGCACGGGTTGACGATGGTAGAGTGCGCTCTTAGGTGGCTGGTTCACCACTCTGCGCTAAAGAAGGATTCGGGGGATGCGGTCATCATTGGTGTTAGCAGTTTGCATCATTTGGAAAGCAATTTGCAGGATGCTGAAAAGGGACCTCTACCGGAGGAGGTAGTTCAGGCGATCGATGCCGCATGGGGCGTTGTTAAAGGCGCTACATTCCAATACTTTCACTGAGATTGTAATTTTTGGAGAATAGGGGCATTGGACATGAGTTTTATCCGTACCATATGGACACTAGGCCTTTGCACGAAACCGGGCAGTTGATATTTGTTAATTAGTACAAGTAATTTAATAGCCTTGCGAGTCTCAGAGCTCTTCTACGAATCAATCAAGGTGTAGCTACATCTCCTCCGTATCTTTCACGCAAATGCCTGCACCTCAAACCTTTTCAAATCTTTATACTTCATAGAACCTCGTCATACCATAATGCCTTCGGTCATGGGTTATTTAACGTTTGGCGCTGGTATTTTCGAAGTGTAGACTCGGGGCCGATTAGTTCGAGGAATTTTATTTGGTCTTGCAGTCCGCCAATCGAAATCTTCCGGTGGCCCAAATCTTTCGTACCAGTTGCTCACCGACCCTAAGATAGGACTGATAATGGTTTTAACATTTTCAACTTTGTATGCTCCTCCTGAGACTTTGGATCGTATACCCGGTGTAGGTTTCGCCCAACTCCAAAATTGAACCCATGGCCATGCAAGCCACTTAAACCAACTTTTCTTTGGCCACATCCACCTAAACCTCAGCCATAGAGCCTTGGTATCTATTGCATAGGTGATCAAATTCATACCAAACCCTTTGGCAACAAAGAAACAAACCAATGCAAAAAGAACTCCGATGAACCCAAAGAAAAGAGAAAACGCTATTATTTTTAGCCACAGACGAGCCGTCATCTTCCTCAGTTCTTCAGTAGCTCCTTTCATCACGTATAGAAAATGCATCCACGTTAAAAAGACACCGAAAATCATCACGGTGACCAGGTAAAACCCAAGAAATCTACCCAGTGTGAAGGAAAATTTGGTTAACAGCACCCGCCTGCCGACCAGAGGAAGCATCAAAAGTCCTGCAACGAGCGTATCCATGCATATAATCCATCCCATGATCGTATGGATTGTCATGACTACAGCGTACCATAACCTTCCGAGCTCGTACGCAAATGAGCTCGTGTACGTGGCACGAGAACGTCGTCGCCATCTCTCTTGGTTCGGCGGGTTCCATTTTCTTTGAATACAACAGAAACTGCAGCCACATTCACCCTGAACTCGGTAAAATTCTGTCATCAATTTGTCATATTGAACATCTCTTAGTTCGAGGATGTTCCCGTACGGTTGTGCTCTCACAAGAAGGAGTTTCGGATTCAGCTTTTTGTGTTCCGCTTCTAGCATATTGAGACAAGTTGTGATTGCTGTCTTAGCAGGCTCTTCGTCGCCATACATGCCAAGTAGGAGGTATAGTTGTGTGAGGAAGAGCTTGTAATCAAAGATTCGATGGAGGAGGTTTTCTTCGCTTAATAAGCTGCGTATGTACTGCTTGACTTCCGGTATTTGCCATTCGTGAGCGCAATTGTAAACGTCGTAGCAGCTGAGGAGGGCATTTTGATTAAACGGACCCAGTCCGGCTGAATAACCGTGATGGATATCTTCTATAATTTTGAGGGTGTTTTGTACGCCGTTAGGAGTGAGCTGTGGCCATGAAAACTGTCTGACTACGGGATGTGCTGCAAAGTATGGAGAGTATTGATCCAATAGCTTCGCCTTGACGTCGAATTCAGCTGCTTGAAGCCCGATGAGCAGTTTTAATCTGGTGAAACGTCGCTGGAGTCCTGGCTCTGGAAGACGGAGATCATCCCTAGATTTGGTGGTTCGTCGCAGACCCGTGGGCTCTCCTACGATGGTACGGGCGCGTAGAGTTGATGCATTGGCTTTTGATTTTTGTTCTGCCAATAGCTGCATGTATAGCATGCTATGGGTTATATCGGCCGGCATATTAGTTGCTTCAAGGAAGTAGTTTTAGCTAAAAAAGATCTTGTATTTTATTTGATTGAACGATACCGTAGCTTAGTGTGTGTAACTGACTACTGACACTGGGGGATCTCGAAGCTGCGTAGGAAAAAAACTGAGAGTATAAGAAATAATTATTCCTTAGATTCCCCAAAGACTGGCCGCTCTAATTAAGAGGTGGAGATGCCATAGGTTCGTGATCATCGCGTCCACCGGCCGGGCCGTTGCGTGCATAAAAAGATGGACCGGGTAGCAAAACTCGGATAACGAATTAACGTTAATGTTTCAGAATTTTAACTTCAGCAATTTGCGTTGTTCTCACGATTCTCATGTTTGAAACAATTTTTCTAAGCATATACCCTTTTAACGATAGGTTTAGCTTACGAAACATATATTTTTTGGATTCTTCTAGTCATTCTGTATGCTTGAGATTTCAGATAAATAGACATAAAGGGCCGTGGTATTACTTAAAAAAAGCACATTCTTGAGAGTGTTGTCTAGCCGCTGTTGAGTTACGACATCATATATGCATATCAGATAGAGATAGCGGATTTTGATAACCCTACACTCATCAATTTATCGCAACATGTGGGTACCAAGCCCTGGGAAACCTTTAAATTCTTTATATCAACTACCCAAGCGCGCGGTAGGACAGTCATTCCAAGTTTTGAGGGACGAATCGCCTCATGAGTTCACCTCCGAGCTTGAGCCTTACGTTTCTGATGGCATAGAAAACATCAGATCATTACATGAAATTATGTGTGATTTCTTTGATGCTTGTGACTCTACAATCCAGTGGAGAATAAACACGAGATGGGATCCTGATCTTAATAGAAGTTTCCGGCGATTGAAAGCTGCAATTACAGGTGTGCATTTAGGAAACCTGGAAATTGAAGAACGAGACGACGGAAGACGTGAAGAATTGGGAGAGGAAGATAATTGGGTGGCCGAAAACGCTCTTGATGGTGGGGAAGATGAGGAATCTAATATCACAGACGAAGGGAGTGTCAGTGAGGGCGTGAGATATGTCGGAGATAGTGATGGAGAATATCTAGATAGAAAAGATCAAGGCCAATGTATAAGAGAATAGGAGAGTTTAATCGTGAAGGCTGAATATTCGGGAATACAGGACTCAAGCAGACTTTCCCTCATAGATATCACAGCTAAAGATCGTACAATTTGCAACTACAAGAATAGAACTTTGAATCTTATCTGTGAAAGAGATTCAAGTTCACCATATATGCTAATACTAGCATCGTGAGCAAAATAAATGGATAGAAGAACACAAATGCTAAAAGTTTTGCCAAAGTCAGGTCCTCATAGCTACGCCATTAAAATTTTTTTTTTACTCGGCGCAAAAAAGCCTCGTCAGTCGCCTCTAGTATAGTTTTTCTACCTGATTGCCCGAATCCAACTCTTCCTCTCTTCCCTTCTCCCCTCAGCCGACCTCCCCAAAAGAAATTTGCAACTTATATACATTCTTCTCAACATTACCGCAGCCACTATTTACATCGAGCTGTCAATCCAACGACAAGCTGGCCTTCTTTCTCCAGATTCTATATCGCCTGCAGATTTGGTACTTCTCTAGCCATTATACCTCTCACAGTAGTAATCTACGCAACATTGATAGCGTCTCGAAGGTCGCACGTAAGTTGCACTTCGACATGACTCTCTTAAGTTCCCAAAGCTAACGGAAGTTTATTACTTGGGGCATGGAGCTCACTTCGTGTTCTCAGCCTTGTGAGCCACAATCTAGCCACGAAAATGGCACGAGGCACTTGACACCGTCATATATGCGCGACGGCAAGAGTGGCCCTTCGAGGCCCATGGAGGACATCTCACCGGTAGTAGTCCTTAGAGGCTCGTCTGGGACAATACGTCCCAACAAGAGAGAGGGAAGTGATATTCACGATCCAGTTGTAGCCTTTGAAAGGCTTCAACTAAGCTAATTGACGAAGTAAGAGCTACTATATGGTATCCTATTTATACTCTTCCTGGAAATTGATTGTTACTAACTAATAGATTCGCTCACAGAGACAATTCCGTTGTCATCTTTGTCGGGGGTTACGATGCCCCCTTAAGGCATTATATCGTCCCTCGGGACATGTATTGTGCCCAATCTCGCTACTTCGAACAAGCGTATCGGGATGAAATTCCAGAAATCAACCAAGGGTTCTTCTACTTCCCTACCTTGCTAGATTTCGACAAGGTCAACGTCGCCATTCAAACTGGCGCATTCGATCCAGACGATATCTAGGACTTGTACCATACTGCCAACCAACTGCTGATGGACGATCTTATGGCACAGATATGTGAGAGAACTTGCTCCAAGATCTCTCTTAACGTCGAACAGATACGGGACTTTGAGAGACTACTCGACCAAGCGACCCGGTTGATGGAAGAGTACGGCCATCGCCGAAAAGTAAGCGCGGCATGCCTTGGTATCATCTACGAGGTTACTCATATCCACGAGTGGTACACGATACGCCAAGTGTTTAAGGCGAAATCACAAGGTATGACAGATAAGCTGGAAACTCTCGGGAGATTAGTAACAAAATACGGCATCTGCAACAGCATGGAGTGTATTGGGTGTATCAAGCGAAGGTTACACTATGAGGAGGACGCTTTCCTCAGATTGAAGACGGAACTTCTGTGTCATCAAGCTTGGGAAAATACTTGGCACAGTTTGGGCCAAACCAAGCCCTATTTTCTGTACCCCCATGATCCCCACGCATTTGACTAACGACCTCCGCGCAGGAGCCGATAAAGTGGCAGAGGGGAAAAAAAAAAACGGGGAAAATTATGCCCCCGGGCTGACTTCATACATACAACTCTGTCTCTTCGATTTTCACGTTTCTGTTCCCACTATTTCCTTTCGTTTCCTGCTTATTTTAGCAATAGTTCGATATTGATATTGGCTTCGCCTTAGACCAATGCGAATAATGCTTCTGCAAAACCGGAGAAGATATGTGCTATGCCCTCCGGCAAGCTTGTATGTCAGTCTCGTCACCAGACAATTTTCCTCTATGTCTCAAAACGCAACACGAAATATGCGTTGTTTACACATTCTGCTGCCTTCTCATTAAATTACGCAGTCTAGTTGATCATATCGGAAATCGCTAATCGGATCTAGTGAAAGGGCCGTGCCGCCCACCATTCTCATTCCATTGCTTTTTCTTTAGAATTATATTCTAATTCTCCTTCTCGTTTCGGACAGATTACCAGCAAAAGTTCAAACTCCGTATTCCAGGAAAGTGTTTTCGAGATTTTCTAAATTAAGAGGCGCCCAGGCTCTAGGTTTTCTCAAAGCATTTTTTCCCCCCTAGCTAGTGGCTTCACAATATATACTAATGACCAGGCTCAGTAGCCAGATCGTTTCCAATAATCGAAAGCTACCAGATGAGATATAATACACTCTAGGATTCATAAAAGCTGTTTATAAAGGCTTTAACGACATGAGACTGAATATTTTCTATCTAGAATCTAAGTCTTGTTACAAGGCTCTTCCACTCTGAGTTTAGCTATAAACCCCCGCATAATATGATTCGTCCCCCCTCCCGCAGTAGTCTCGATACCTGCAAGGCTATTTTCCACTTCTAAATGCAGTTCTTTCAATACTTCTAGCGTATATTCGAGGCTTTTTGATCGTCTTAAATTCGCCATTACAAGGGCCTTTTGTTCTTCCGATAAGATCGCCTTCTGAGATCTCATTTGAAGCAAACTTTTCAGTTGCACACATTTTGCATTTTTTATGGCATGAATGAGCATGAAAGAGTATTTGCCTTCGTCAAGGTCTGATAAATCACCCTTCTGCGCGGAATACTAGACGTAGCGAAGGAGGTTAGATTTTTCTTTTTCGGGGTTTAATGTCTGAGTATGACGCCAGGCTTTGGGAGCTTGAATGCGAGGAATCAAGTTCGTAGACTCACAGTCGCCGAGCAAAGGTTTTGGTAATCATCGCAAATTTGGAATAACCGGCATAGGAGGTTCATAAAATGCTCGATCTCGACATCTCTGGGTGCAAGAAGGTTAAGGTGAACGAATAGTTTGAATTGGCACGAATGATGCGGAGGAACTAAATACATACTGTCTTTTGGTGGCTTCGGACCTCATTAGACGAGATATCATCCTGAATAATCCGCCAGTTTCTTCATAAAACATTCGTCAGCGCACATCCGAGTATTAAGCAGAAGGTTTGTTCAATAAGCTTACTTCCATCGATCATTTTGATATATTCGTTCTCTGAGGGGCATTCATTGTGGAACGTCCAATGGAGATCCATCGCCTGGCCCACATGAAGATGAGTCAATTCGTCTAATATCGTCCTTATCAGTTGGGCTCAGAACAACAACAACTTCCCTCAATTAGAGGAATGTACCGGCATAAATCGCAACTGCAGCGGGAGATAGTTTCTGAACTTCCACCAGACACTTCACAAGTAGTAGATTTGCAGAATTTATGGCCTGTGAAGTCCCATACACCATGTGCGCCGATGGGTATCCCCGCCGTAATGCAGAACCATCTTCGATGTCATCCACACTATAGATTGAAACTAAATCAGTATCTGCTTGTTACGCGAGGAGCTTGATAATACATGCTTACATAAGCGATGAAGTATGTAATTGATCTACCACCGATTTGATGATATCCATGGATCGCTTGGGAACTTGATACCAACAATCAAGGGCTTCAACCATCATTTTCCGCACCTTCTTGGAAGGTAAGGACGCAATGTATTCGCATGGTGCCAACGCAATCTGTAGCACAAATCGATTAATATTTTAGCCGACCTAATCCGTATCCTATGACTTGCTTTGAGCTCACAGGGTCGAATACATTCACAACCTCTTCCGAAAGTCTGGAGTTTTTCGCGAGCTAGGGAGCTTAATAGTAAGTTTGCATGGTTAGAAAGTGATATACATGGCCATGGAAAGTGTAAAGAATGAGGTGCACATACCTGCCTCTTCCTCTTTGGTCTCGATATCCTCCCTTATCCGTTTCGTTCTTTTACTATCACTGGCTACTAGGTCACTAGACTTCCTTTTAGCATCCCCGATAGAACATTTGCCTTCGACGCCGCTCTTTTTGTCCGCGCAATTTGGTTTTAATACACCGTTTGCTTTGTGCGACAAACTCTGTGCGAATATATCGCCCAGCGCCGCTGATGCCTGTAAAGTCCCAACTTGACACGCATCCATTGTTGAAATCCTTTTTTTAAGCCTAGAAAATTCGTAAATTGATGGGATGGGAACTGCGATCAGTACTTGATACTAGCGTAGGTTTTTGAAATTGGATAAGTTTTACTTGGACGGCGCGAGCAAGCTTGGAGTCTCGGGCAACTTGAACTTATATTCCTGGTGGACTAGATACACTAACCGTATGTGAAATTGTCGATTTATGGGGTTTTCAACCTATCATCTGAGAATGAGACAGCTGGCTCCAATTGTTGAGCTCCCTACCTCTATCGAATTAAGGATAGATATTCGAATGGAGCATTGCTGCCCCAGCCCAGCATTCTTGAGTGTCCCCACAATGTATGGCGTACAACACAATGAAATTCTCGGAGACCTTTTAAGTCAATGCCAGTTCTCAGGTTCCAGCTGGGTTCAACATCGGATCTATGCCCTTGAATTACTCTAGATCGATCGATCGGACGTCATCTCGAGCTTGATCTTGGTTTTTTGTCGGTTCTGAATGCAAATTTTAGATGGGGAAAATGCCTCAGACCTTCCAACTTCATCCTAGATCTAAGATTGGCGAATGCGGGAGCTCCGGACCATGCATGAACTAGCTTTATTCGCCGTTAGCTTGAAAAAACACAATTTTTTATTTTAGCACACTTTAATCCATTGGTTTGATGTCGTGCCGTACCAGGTCTACTCGGTCTACCAGAATTAAGAAAATATGCAACCAATGCTGAGGGAATCCTAGAGTTCTGTGCTCCTCTTGAACGCTTCTACAGCTGTGCGTCGGAATTATCCAAAGTGTGATATGCTTGATTCATATGGCCAAAGCTTTAATACAAAAAGAGGATTTTCTTCTAGGTGTGTGAAAGAATATAGGAAGAAACGCGAGGCAAAGACCGAAAAAGGGAGGTTCCGTCCTTAGGACATATGCAAGTTAGGTTCAGGGATATATCACTCTTTGCAAATTTTGTTGCTAAAGGTAACTCCATCTTCATTGAACACAATCGCAATAGATATGCTCGTCACTACCATCATTGGTGCGATCATCATCCTCCCGTAGTCATCGAGATCTTGGTGAATCGCTATGTTTCATTTTAGACCACATTTTTGATATTTTGGGCTGAGCATGGTCTAACGAGGAGGGAAAGCTCCATAGACAGCATCACACAACTTCTGGTCCTACTACGACAGAAGCTGCGATGTACTGATGGATAATTAATTAGATAGATCACTGCATGGTCTATTATTTTACATATCTACGGAACTGGTGCCGCATTTTCTGGTTAAGTATATTACAGATACAGATCACTTTCGAACATGTGCAGCTGAGATCCCACCTTACCATCTTCGATTCTTTTTCCGGTCTCGCTTATCGAACTTGTTTCTCGGGTATCAATTCGCAACGATACATCCCCGTGTCTGCTAGCCCTGTTCCGTCGCTGTGAAGGCTCGGAACCATTTATATTCAAAACTTTCCCGAAATAGAAGGAGACCTGCTGCGAAAGCGGCTCACAACTCCGACTACTCCCTCTCCAATGATTGACATATAAAGGCCCTTCTGATGCCATTTATTTCAACATACGGGCTGGTGTTATCGCCGCACAACCGGTTCCAAAATGGTGAATGGTATCTAGGGAGACTTGCAAGTGGGGCTTCATCCAGTTCTTCGAACTGGCATCTTTGTGTATGTTACCTATGTAGTGCTCATAGGAGAGGCCTATAAAGAAGCAATTGCCTAGCGAAGTCTAAAAAAGACTCTGACGTTCTTACTGGAAGGAACTAGGTAAGAAAGCCTATATGTTTTGAACAGCTGCTCGGAGTATAGAGCTCAGTATACAGCTCACCGAGTCCACAGCCAACTCAACGAGAAGTAGCTAGAAGTATGCGTATGCGCCGAGCTTAATATTTACGCTATTACAACTTTGTCAATTATTACTTCATTCAGTCCTCGATTAGTCCTAGATCGAAATAAAATACTTCCTAGAAGTCATATATATCCGCTTGTTTACTCCTGACATGAAAGTCTATCGAAAAACATGCAGGACTACAGGGCTATCACGAAATATGCTGGACTGCCACAGTCTCTAGAAGAACTCGCATCTCTCAATCCTTCGTACGTTCTTTTCACTATCGAACCATATAGATATCGCTAAATTTTAAAAAAAATATTGCCTAGATCGATATGGATAAAGCTAAGAGACGAAAACGACGCTTCGCCAACCATCTACGCTTTATCAAAAGAATTCTGGATTAAAGAGTCGGGATTCTTCGCTTCGGCGTATAAGAACCGCACCGCCAAATCCAAAAGCAACGGTTTCAAATTCCACAAATGGAGACACTTTGACGAATTCAAGAAATTGATGGACGCATTGGAGAAAGCGGAGGAAGGCGATTTGGATATGAATATCTTGTACCACATCTACCGAATCGCGGATTATTTCCGGACCAGGAAAGTAATGAAACTGGTATATAACACGCTTCCGTGCAGAGCCAACCTGCTCTCCATACCAACTCACGGTTATTATAACTTCCTTCGCAGCATCAAACTGTTTAGGCAGACTTGGGGTAAAAAAGATAGAGTCGAAGAGGCGTACATGAATACTATGAGGGTATTGGTGTCTATCCAATGGTTGGGTAACAGTCAATGCAGCGTCAAAGTTACAGAGGTTGAACGATGGGTTTTCGAGTCCACGCTCACACATCGACCATATGACGTTGCAGCGTAGGTCATACTTTTTGAGAGAGGCTATGAAGGATCTAGGTTTATCGGGTCAAAAATGCTGTTTGAAATGCTGTATGAAGGACTTGGAGTACTGGTAGGCTTACTTTTTGTGGATATCTATTTATATTTACGTATCCTCGATGCCGGTCAAGTTATATAATTCTCGTTGAACTAGATATCTAATTGCTCATAATATACTATATAGCATTTGCAATTTGACGATTAGTTAAGTTATCGAGCTGTTTTGAAAGACGTCATCTAGACACAGAATGGCGATATTGTGTCTTTGGGTTACTTTCATTCCAAGGCTTCAAGGCTGCAAGTTATATTGCAAGTTATATTGCAAGTTGTGGACCCAGGATTTCATTTATCGAGGCAACATGCGTATTTGTCCCGTAAACCAAACGCTCGATGCATGCGTATGGTATTTTCATCAGGTCCTAACCAAGCTGGTATCGAGGCTACTAATCAAGAGAGGCGACGCTTGTCGCTAGAAGCTTGTAGAGTTTAATTGGAGATCGTGAGGTCCATCATCTTCAACAGTTAAGCGTTAGCGTGTTATTTTCACAAGCTAGGTTTGTCTCAAAATAAAAAGAGACCGTGTCAAAATATAGTGTATAACTCTATTCAAACCGAATACTCTGCCCGTTTTGCATCTCTGAACAGCTTCATCATCTTCATCCTATATAGACACAAATCGGCCACTACAAAGTACATTCGCACGACGCGAAAAATGCAACGAAATAGCCCAACATGAACCACCGCAGTCCAAGTCTCGCAAGCAGTTTCCCGAGCAGATCTACGGACGCAGCTGGCATCTAGTTACGAAGCTGAAAGGTATTACGAGATATCTTTTGAGGCTTCCACCAACCTTGGAAGAACCAGCAGCCGCTGACCCCTCGTATGGCACTTGCCTAAAACAAAACTCCTAAAATCGAGTGAAAGTGGCTAATGGTTAATGTAGGTCGATAGGGATATTGATAGAACCCGACCCCGCGAATAAATTTCCATGGCGCCACTTTACATCTCCACGAATCTATTCATTACCAAAAGACTTTTATATCGAAAAGGCACAGTATTTCGCCGCCGCATATAGCCATGACTACGCAGAATCACGCTCCAATATTTTTCGCTTCCCATTCATGCCCTACTTTGACGACTTCAAAGCATTAATGGACGAGTTATACAGGATGAAGCTTAAGGAGCAGACTACATACCAACTTGAACCCAACAAAATCTACCACATTTACAACATTGCAGATTACTTTCTAGTAAAGTCGGTAATGAAGCGTCTGGTTTGCTATCACTTACCGCGGATAGGCGAATTTCTTACCGCACATGACTACCGCGACGCTTTGGAACAAACAAGACTTATGATTGAACATTGGGGAGACAGATATGACATAAGGCTTAGATGCGAGGTTCTCATAGAGTCCTTGTTGTCATTGCATGGGCGCGTTGTCTTAAGTGCCACAAAGTACACAATCGAGGAATTCATACGAGATTATTACCTCACTGGGCACGATGTGATAAAGTTGTCACCAGCAGAGTTTTACAAACAGCTTGAGGATCTTGGGAACGCAATAGCAGAATTAAATCTGTGTGAATGTCACCAATGTTTGGGTCACCAAGCCTCAAAGTTGGCGCCTGAACAGAAATGGTCACGAAGGCGGACTGAGATCAAAGACTTCATTTTACAGCTCATTCCATACATTTCATTCTTCATCTGGCTCGTAGCATATTGCTCTCTATGTCTAATTGTTTGGATGATCATTTGTTGGGCTTTCGAACCATTTGGGCTGTTGCCGTTGACATACGGGGTGCACATTCTAATCACGATATATTTCGTTATTACATTTATATAATTATATTAAATCACAGTAAAATAATAATAATAATAATAATAATAACAATAGAAGTTTCAACGAGCATTCTGGTTTCAAGTTTTTCCGTGAGTTTCCCTACTATGAAGATGCTTCTATAACGACGGCTGCATGAATTCAATCCGAATAATAAAACAATCGCATGCTAAATACGACCACAAGATTGCTAAGACTCCAGCCCTAAAATAAAAAACTCACCAAAAACTCCATAAAAGCGTCTTATAAGCCATTCCGTCAAAACGAAACCCCCTAGCACCGCCTGATATACTCCATCGCGCACCCCAAAACCTCCTCCGTAACATCAACCCACTTATCCCCACCCCGTCCCTTAAACCCCACCCCCTCAACAATATCAAACCCATCCCCAGCCCACTCCCCTTCCTTCCCCTCTCCACCCCACATGATCTTCATCGCAAAAGCACAAACCGCCGCCTCTTCAACCGTAAAACTGACTACATCCGTGCCCTTCAACGCCGGTTTCGACAATCTTGTCTGGCGTAAGTACTCCCTAAACCTCCCAAACGAGTCACAAACGATATATACACACTTTGAGATATTTCGGATAATGTACGACTTTGCCGGATCGATTGTGGTAAGGGTTCGTTTGGAATGCGGATCGATAAATGTGATTATATCTCTTATGGCGGGTGGATATCTATCCTCGGAATTTAAAAACCGTCTCCGTACCCTCAGACCCCTCGGATATTCATACCCAGACGACCCAACAGTATTCTCACCACGACTATGGCTACTACTACTATTACTACTATTGTAAAAGGTAACAGTCTTCCTCTCCACAAACTGGCAAAACACCTCCCCTAGAATATCATCAATGGGTACCCCCTTCAACGGCACACATAACGAGGTGGGTAACGCGTTGATGTGCGGTTTATACCTCATACTCATGGGAGCGTAAGCCTTCGCTCCCACAACTGCTATCTTCTTACCCGCCCAGCCGCCGGGGATGCGGTGTTCCAAAAGCTTGTGGAGGCGGAGTGATGCGCGGTTGAAGATGTGGGTGTTTGATAGGGCTAGGGAGATGGCGTCGGTGTCGGAGAGGTGAGTTAGGATTATGTGGATTAACTCGGCGGGGAGGCGGAGGAGCGGGGGGAGGTGCAGTTGGAGTAGTGTTTGGGTGGGTGTGGAGGTTGCGGGAGGTTTCGAGATTGATGAGAGGAGGTGAAGCCTATGTACACCATAATAGGATCAGTTGTAAGCCATGTGATAGGTATGTAAGTATACCCTTTGCAAAGTACGGTGAGTACGGTTAGGGTGGTCATACATTGATAAATCATCGTCCCCAGGATATTTCAATTGGTAGAAAAGCTCATGGATAGCTCTTTTATCCATGAACGGGAAGGGGCCTTTGTTCGATATCTAAACGAATGAGATTAATCCGATAAGTTTAATCGTCGTATATGAAATCCCCGCTAGGTAGTCAGGGTATACATATTGAAGTTGGACATACCGCTGGAATACACTCCATACTATCAAAACACCCAATTCTCCACATTTGCCGTTTTGCTTCCTATACAAGTTAAATAACGAAGTATCAGCGACCACACTCTCCTAGCATTATATACCTTCACCTCGTCTCTACATCCATCATCTCAAAATTGTAGATTAGAAAAGGAAAAAAATGGGTGGTGAATACGAGATCATACTGCATCTTCGGATAAAAGACTATCGAAATCGATTTGTTCCGGCGTAAACATTCGTAAAAGACCCAGGCGTAGTGTATCCAGAAGGTTAAAAGGGCGACGCCGCGGAAGAGTACTGTATTTCATCGTTGATTTTTAAAATTCTCAAAACTACCTTGCAATAAATAACCATAAAACTAGATTAAAAGTATTTGAAAAGTTGCGACTTGAATTTGCGAAGGGATATCTGGTATCGTGGAAGAGAGGAGCAGGAAAGAGTGTCAGGAAGAATATATATCCTCGTCCCCCAATTGCGAGTTCGACAACTGTACCGCCCAAATCCGGTACATTTGACCCTTGGAAATAACAAATACCACGCGGAAGTTGCGAAAAGCAGAAGGCAGCCCAGAAAGCCAGAATCAGATCAAATGGGATATATGATCCCCTGGAAATTCAGTTAACTGTTTGCCGACACCGATTGGAGAAGAGGGAAATTTATAAATTGGTTTTTCTGTAACTCATGTACTCAGGTCCCCCTTCGACTCAAATCGGGTATACTTCGTAGGTTGTGTTACATGAATTTCATATCGCAAATGGTATGTCCATTCGGATCTAACCAGCTACCCTACCCCTGTTTCTAACCCACAACAGCTCATCCTTGAGCGAATTTTTTTTTGCCACCACAGATAAGTACGTAACTAAGTTGACTAGTTCTGGTGTGCATTGGGAACTGAATTGAATCGCATTCGAAGCCAATGTGCGACTAGCAGGGATCAAAATGTTGTCTTCCTGTTGTACATTCTGTGTTGCGAGCGAGACACACGTCCAACCGACGCCGTCTGTGCGGTGTGTCCTGGTGACAGCTCGTGCATGCGAATGTCTTGCAATCCAGTGAACTGGAGAAAAAAACAAGCCGGGTGCTCACGGTGTGTATATCCTCTAAAATCAAATCATGTGAAACAAAAGGGTTCAACCCAACTAACCTGAGTACAAGGAATATAGCTATAACGTGGGGTCGAGTCGACCTTTGATAGCTTAGCTGCGCTGGGTCCGGTTGGTTCGAATCGAATCGTCCGGACGGTTCAACGTCCTTAAGGATTTGTCGCCTGTCGGGTTTCACCAAGATTTCTGACCAACGATATACTTATATTCACCACTTACTCATCCTAGCATCCCTTTTGGAACGCAACTCTCCATCTCCCTTCTCCTTCTCCTTCTACCATTTCTTTTCTTTCACCTCATTTTTTTTTTTTTTTTCCGAGTCCTTGGTAACTTTTTATCAGACGAATGGAATCGGCGGGGAAGGTACCCGCATGCGAGTATATGCGGCATGGTGCGGTGCATGCGCTACCCGGTGGTAAACTACGCTAATTGCTTCCTTCCGGAGCTCAGCGCGGTAGTAACCTCAAATATCTGCTCGATCCAAATCCCTGCGAATACATTATTAACTAGTCCAACGGACGGACATGTATTATAAAAAACGCCCCAAAAAACATCCCGGTTGGATCAATGACGATACGACTGAAAGGAGGGGAGCAAAACTTGTAAAAGTTCGCTCATGTAATGTGCGGAGGTGGATCCATGGGAAGCCAGAACTGATCCTTGCCTGAGTATGGCCTGAATCAAGCACAGACAGCCGATGCATACGCACGATGGACGACCGAACCAGGTTCAATTTTTTGATCAAATCGAGGTCGGGTGTGTGGTGCAGTCTAGATCACTTTCGGGATGGGTATATCAAGCGGTCACCAGGACCACTGTAGTACTTTTCTTGCATGCATCAACGCCGCAGTTGGTGAGAATAACGAGCTGGGAGAAATTCCGCGAGACCTGGCGACCCCACCGCCGCTTGGATTTGGGCTAGTGTGTAACGCCACCGCGTACGGTTTTTTTTTTACTAGTTCTACTTCGGCTAAGGCATTCCTGTTTGCTCCAATTGATCAATCGAGGTACAATCAGTAAAAGAAGGTCTGGATGTCGCATTGGATGCCGCACGCATGGTTTGATAAGTCCTGCTGCAGTACGACACTCCTCGAGTTCGTCTGATTATGTAAATACCACAAGTCTAAACTGTATCCAGTATGTGGTTTCAGATTTCCACAAAAGTATCTGCATGATTCGAGACACGAAATGCCTTATCCGATCCACCTGAGGTCATTCCTCAGGCCCACACATGGGGCACCGAGACATTGCACTGAATGTGGTAAGAAAGTCTCGGATATAACAAGTCCTTTTCGTATCGCGATTGATCACCGTCTATACAAATTCCGTATCCTCAATGCCTCTCTCGCCTTCTCGTCCGCTTCGCCCCCACTTGAACTTACCTTATCTTGCGGTTTCTCCTGTGTAGACGACGCTCCCATACCCCCCAATGAATCATAAACTGATTCTTGAGTTGCATAACCGAATTCTCCGCTTTCATCTTCCGCGGGTGCGGTTCTATAAGGGCTATCGCAATTCACTTGGAACTCTTCTCTCTCAATATCCTCCTCTCCTTCATCTGTCTCCTCTTCATCTTCTTCTTCGTCTTGAGCATACCCCTCTTCCTCCAGATCATTAACGCGTTGATATCGTCGTATTGATGCTTCCTCCTTCTCGCTATCATCCTCGTAAAACTCATCACTAGACTCGTCCATTACGCCTCGCATGATGGTATATTCATTCGCCGCGGGAGCAAATCTATATCTCATCCCATCATCACTACTACCTTCCTCCTCTTCCTCCTCAGAGCTAGAACCATAGAGTAGCTGATTCCTCCGCTCCCTCTCCGCTTGCTCCCTCGCCATCTGCAACGCCTCCAGCTCTTCGGAAATGTCATCATCCCAAATGGACGCCAATTCATCCTCGTATTGATCTTGATATTCGTCCTCCTCTTTCGCACCGCTCCACGTTATTTTACAATCTTTGCGGTCGCCAGAATCGGAGGGTGTGATTGTGCATTTAACTGATATGCTCGTTTGGTCTCCATTAAAAGCTCTGTAACCGTTGAATGTGACTGTTTCCAGGGACGGGGCGGTTGTGGCGGCGAAGACGGGACGGATGATACGCTCTTCCATGATCTCGGGAGCCATGTTGTGGTAATTGTATACCGGCCACTCTAAGGTTATGTGTTTCAATGTCGGAGCTGTGCCGAGGAGGCGGATTCTGAATTCGTCCTCGGTATAGTCTGCAAAGAGCTCAAGGTCTTCAATGTTAGGAAACCGCTGGGTGCAATACTCCATACCGGATTTGTGAGATGGAAGGGATAAATTTAAGGTTAGTTTTTTGATGTGGGGGAAAGTGAGGATGTTGGTGGAAGGGCTGTTAGCTAGAAGGAGAGATTCCTCATGAGTAGGTTCTATCGTGTCGGTTTCTATTTTGAGGTGGTTGATGGTTGAGAAGGCGATCGGGAAGAAGTCGAGGGGGTGATATCTGGGGACTTTTATGCCAGAGAGTCCCAGGAGCGATCTCCAGGGTTTGATGTCGAGGACTTCGAGATGGGGAGGATATCTTGTCTCCTCTGTGAGTATCGTTTTGGCGTCATCGTAGCTTAAGAACCGGCCGATGAACTTCTGTTCACCATCGGGGAAGCTAGAGATGAGTTTCTGGTAGTATTCCACTTCTCCCGCTAGGGAGAGACCGTACACGATCCTCTTTTCGTAGCGGGTTCTCCAAGCATCCAACTCATCGTCCGCTTCTCTGGACGTATCATCACCCGGATCTCCAAATATAAATTTGTCCCTGAGGGATTCCATCTCTTCATTTTCATCGCATAACTCTTGGGCTCCATCATCCCAACTATCGTAATCAAACCGCCCAATTGTCTGAATACTTAAGTGCCGTAGACTTTGGTACCACTCACACGACGAGAGCTTCCTGAGAACCGCGACAAAAATGTTCCGTTCGAAGGGGGCGGGAAAGTAGTATCTCACGTGCAACTTGGTCACATTTGGAAATTTCTTTAGAAACTCAAGGTTTACCAAGAGATCCTCTAAGTGAAGTAAATCGTCGTCGTCCTCGTCCCGGTCATCAGTGAAGTTTATCGAGCTACTCCTTCTTAGCTGCGTGATTACACGCGTTGATTGAGGTAGGGTTACTCACTGTATCGAATCTCTAAGGTCGGCGAGCAACCCCCCAGCTCCGAAGACTTTACGGGACTCTTTGGTCAACCAGATTGATTCGAACCGAGATGTGAAGGCGACGTTGTAGCAATATTTTGAACACCAAGAGAACCGCCTCAGATCGTTCAGTCTGCAATGGGAGAGGATGAGATAGCATATTTCAGGGGGTAGGGAGAGCAGAAGGCTCTTGTCGGAGGCGACCTTTTGCGAATCCGATGTTCTACGCATCGCGAATGTACTAGTAATCAAACCATCTGATTCGAATGAAGAGGAAGATGCGAGGATTGAAGGTTTCAGATGCAATGCATGATCGTGATCTCGGTGGCTTTTTCAATCGATCCGGACGGCGGATCCCGAGTCCGCTGAAAGTCGGCTGTTTAGAGTGGATCCGTGCGGCGGTGGACCCACTTTCGATTGCTCCTTTGGGAGCTACTGATACCCCATTCGTCGTAGCCTTCGCTAACTCTAACCGTATGAGGATATTTAATATCCTTCTCGCAAGCGGTCGAGACTGTTTCTGTTGGTTGACATGGTGAGGCTCTTGCGATCCTGCCGGTTGGATCCTTGCAGTTACTTGTGTTCAGCCGGGTTTGCGTTGTTTCAATATCCGTTTGCTGTGACCCCTCCACCACTCCCATTCTTCACCTCCAGCAACCCCGTCGACAGTCGACTCGGATATTCTCCACCCCGGACGAAGAAGGAGACATTTGCAATTGAGATCGAGACACCGATATACTCTAGTTTGATCGTATCTGTTATCGTATCCGACGGGAAATAATGGGAGATTCGCTGTCGCAGATATGGAGGGTCTTCAACCCACTCACCAAAGAGGTACCTCCCATCATATACTATTATCACTTGTATAATCTTAGGATACGATTGGCTAATATATGGCATTGTGATACTTATAGGCATTACCGTGGTGCGACAGTTACGAGAATCTCATCAGCGGCCCTATCGCATGCTATCTTCTCAATGAGATCAGAGCGCCCGAACCCGACCTCGATCCATTCGCTGGGTATTCCCCAATGATATCTCCAAGATACCACTATCATACAATACATCTTGCTAACATGACGATATTATGGATAGGTTGGACCTCCCCCTCGTCAAACTCTCCGACTCGCGCCAATCCTCCTCCCTCCTCCTCTCCCTCCCCCTCGAAATCCTCTACTCAATCTCCGACAACCTCCCAACCCTAACCGACCCGCTCTCCCTCTCCCTCACCTGCCGTCTCCTCCTCGCCGTTGCCACCCGTAAACTCCGCGTCGAACTCTTCTCCCAAATGCGCGGCAAATGGATAAACCAACCCCTCATAAACCTCGGCTCCCTCACCCTCTTCTCCCTCCAACTCCCCCCTTCCCTCCACAAGATCGACTTTTCCGCCAACCCGGCTCTAGAAACCGACCCGTTCGGCACCTATCGCAGCGCTTACAGTCTCACATACCGCAGCGGCACACGCCGACAATTCTTCCAAACGTTAGAATGCAATAGTACCCTTCTCACCGGTTACGATCGTGTTACACAGACACCCACGTACAGCTCCATCCGCTCAATCAGCTCGAAGGAAGGGTACACCACCGGCGCACTGCAACGTATAAAAACCCCGCTAGAAACACACTTGGAATCCACAAACGCACCTACATGGAAGAAAAGACTCGTAGAACGGGCGGAATTACTCTCCTCTGGTGCTTTACGGATGTATCCCTCGCATATACGCTACGTTGTCCGCAACACCCGCAAAAAGGAATACTTTCGCTTCGAAGACGTGGCAGTGTTGAAGGGGGAATTTGAGAGTGTGTTTATGAATAGCTATAATTCATCACATCTCCCGCTCGATGTTGTCGTTTGTGTTGTGTTTTTGTTTTTAATATCGTGGAGTCCGTCGGATGCCGGGCTGGAAGATGAGATTGTGAGGGGTGATGTGAGGGAGGTGAACGGGAGATGGGCGGGCGATACGTTTGATGTTTGTAAGGTTGGGGATTTTGAAGATGAAGGTGGGTGGGTGGATGTGGCTGATGAGACGATATTGAGGTTGAGGGTTTATCTACCTAGGATGTATCGAAATACTCATGGGCAGAACAGGTGGGGGGAGCCGAGGATAGGGAGAGATTATTAATTTTGGATTTGCATTTAAGAATTAGTTTTGATGTGACTTGACTGGGTGTTTAGCGTTGGATTCTGGTTTAAAAGTTTTCTGGGTTTTGGATTGAGATTGCAAGATGAGGTTGAGATATAGAATGACAGATAATGTTTAATGTAATTTAACAGCATATGACCCGCCGGACACATCTAGCATCACAGCATAGTGGCGACTAAAAGTCAGACTTGAATCTGAATCGATTCATCTAACGGGGATGCGTTCACCTATCGATATTATATCGCATTCTACACATCACTTTGGCCAACTAATTGGATTTAGCCATATTTTTTAAAAAATTCATGCTTGTTCGGATGATTCTGTTGCTGGAATGTATGTTATGACGCAACCGAACAAAGCAATTCTCAACATCATTTTTCTACCGCATTTAACTACTTTGGTATTTAAGTAGTTATACAATATTCTATATTATTGATAACGCTCAAAATTCAGCACAGATGATACTATAATTTATATATAGATTAATTTGAGGTTAATCAACTTTAATAGTTGGTTGCTATCCCGTTCGTATTTGATAGAATATATGGGTTTGAAATGACTATAGATGCGGTAAGGTCTAGAGGACCAAGTCAGTTTTATATATAGCTTTGTGTTACGTCTAGGCTCTCTTCAGGCTGAAAAATAAAGCGAATGGCATGAAATATCTCAATCTGAGGAGTATGGAGGCCATTGATCAGCTTGTTTTAAACTTCCATCGCGCTCGCACCTGAAATATAGACTATCTCTTAAACATTATAACTTCATATCTCATTCATACATCTTGATACCCTCCTACCTATCTCACAGGCCCTTAAGCTACCCACGTATACCTAAATGTACACCAGACTACTTAAAATATAATAAATATAATCACGGCCTAACAACCACCCACCAAAACACCCCCAACCCCCCACCGAGCACAATCACCACCACCGGCGCCATCCCAAACCACCACCACCTCCCCCCGACAAAACTAGTAGCACTGATAGCAACCCATACCGGATCAACCCCCAACGCCACCCCCGCCGTATCACCCGCATCGATAACCCCAATCTGAAACAACCGATACACAGCAGCATACACCAACCCCACAGCGAGGGCATTAACCCCCCTCAGACAACTAACAACCCATCTTCTCCTCCTCATCGCGCGCCATAACCCCATCACCCCCGCTGCTAATACCATCCCCGGTGCGAACATACCTATGAACCCTAGTAAAGCTCCAACAAGGGTGGGTATACCCGTGGTGATGGCGGCGAGGGAGCCGAGGTATACCGCGAAATTAAAGTTGGGTCCGGGGAAGGCTTGTATTAGTGCTAACCCGAGAAGAAAGTCACGGGAGGATACCCATCCTTCTGAGACGATGTATTGTCGTAGCAATGGGATTACGACGGGTCCACCACCGAAGATTATAGTGCCAGCGAGGTAGAGGTTCGCGAAGAGGGAGTACGGTTGTGGTGGGGATTTGAGGATGGCGCGGAGGATTATTATTATTGCGAAGGTTAGGAGGAAGGTGAGGATTATAGCTGTGCCTTTCTTCCATGATAGTAGTTTTTTCTCTTCTTGTAGAGAAGGGGTGGAGGGGTTTTGTGTAGTAGGAGTAGCGGGGTGGGTTGAAATGGGGAGTATGACATCGGGGTCTTCTCGTCTTCTTATTACCGTAGATGATACAGATGGCGGACGTTGTTCGACTTCAACTTGACCTTGCTCGTTTTCACCCTCAACTGTCGTTTTCGACTTCTTGAACAACTTGATGAATTTGGAAGGGATTTTATAATCCCATACGACGGCGGAGATACCAGCTGCAATCATCAGAACGGGGAAGAACCACAGCGCGGAATATAACATTCCCACCGCACCGCCTAGAAATACTAGCACTCTGGTGAATTTATCCGTTATTGCTTTCTCTGATAGTTGGACGGCAGCGAGGGCGATGATGCCTACTGTGGCGGAGTTTAGGCCGGATAGGAGAGCGTAGGCTGGTGCTGGGAGGGTGGATCCGATGTGGGAGACACCGAGGGAGAGAAGGTACATTCCTATCGCGCCTGGGAGACTATATTATATTATATCACTTAGCTTGATGAGGGGATGCTAGATGGGGTGGTGATGGGTACCTCCAGATACAAAATGCTAAGAAGCCGAGGAGGAAACCACCGTGGATTGAGTTTATACAAAAGTGCATTTTTGTGGATGCTGGGCCTGGGAGGGCCTGGCAGAGCGCGAAGAGTTCTTGGAACTATATTTTTATCTTTAGTGTATATCTATAGTTGATAGAGCGATGGAGGCGTACGGTTTGTTCATCGACCCATTTTAGCTGGTCTACGAACTTGGTGTGAAACTATTGTTATATCAATAAATTAGCTACCGTTAACTCTATCATCATGGGCTCGTCGATTCAACTATATATAACCCATATAAAAAACAATAAGAATACTTACAATTTGAAAATGAACCGGCGGCCCACCGAAACTGGTAAACCCGAGATACCAATTCGCAACCACCAAATCTCTCCATTTTTGCGGGATATTCAGCTTGAATCTGACACCATCGTTATTATTATTGCTAGATGGAGACGCCGACACGATGGCAGCTGATATGATCCTAGCTGTGGATTTTAGTGTCGTCCGGAACGGTGGCGGTCTTAGAGATAGCATTTTATTTTAACTTTATTAAAACTCGAAATCAATGAGCTTATACAATTACAATCATGCTATGTAGATGAATTGGAATTCTATAAAGTTGTATTTTTGAAGGGGTAGACATCGCGATCAATTCACGTCCGACTGGTTGCAATGAAGTTGGGCACGTTGGATTGGCCAATGACATGCGAGCACGGTAGCACGCCATCGCGGTTGGAACTAATTAGGCTTTCTGTCAGTGGAGCCCAATCACGAACTCGTTACATTACAATTGTGATTATATAACAAGCCATCCGGAATCCGGATACATATCGAATTTGATAATCGCATGATCTGACTAACTGTTATATATATTCTATATTGTTCTAATCTTCGCTGGGTTTCTCAACGCTGTCGCATAGACCGGAACTCGGAACCACTACTCGGCAAGTCGCACGGTTCAAGCGAACGAACGGAAGCAACGGCATGCAAGACTCCACAATCGTACTTTTCGACATCAAAATGGTCCGAGAATGTCGCATTTATTTGTATTTGAAATGTATTGTATTGTATTGTAAATTAGAATGCGACACGGGAATTTGCATACCGCGCGCTTGCATAGGGCGATCAGACAAGTGTCCAGATTTTTCTAATTCAAATTGATTCATATATTTTCTTTTGCGGAGTATGGGATTGGAAGGGTGCGGTGGACGGGTTTTGATGCGGGCGCCAAAAATAGCGTCGCAAAAAAGCAAGCTGGTGCCTGACACGCAAGAACGAAACGGAGGTCGGACGGAAGTCTCGAGCCGGTCGTTTTGACCCATCTGCAGGTCCCAACTGCACCAAGAAGGAAACATGGCTATTCATTCATCTTCTTCTTCCGATTAGCAGATTTCAGATTTTATTCGATCGAAAGACATGTTGGGATATTCGCATCCAACTTTTGAGTTTCGGCGTAGATGGATACGGCACGGAAGGGAACTCTGGTGTCTGTAAAGAGGAATGTACCAACAACTCAAGATGGATCAAGAACTCCCATCTCCATCCATGTGTCTCTGAATATCAAATATCAAATAACCTGTTGCCATAAAATTCATGAATTACGTCTCCCTCGGTATCCTATTTCATGCGATTCGATTATTCTTCTGAAGACTGCACGAGGATCGATCGAGGTCTTATTGTTCGAAAGGACTGTCGGTCGGCTTGTCGAACGATTGGCTGTTGAGGGCGACCGGGGGCTGAAGCCAAGATTTACCGACAGCCAATCGACGGACGGGAGTAAGCGCTTCTGCTCACCCTGCCCGCAGTCCCGAAAAAAGAAATACCCCTGCCATACAGCTTCCCCTCGCATTCGTGACCTGTCCTACTCTGCTTTTCCGTGTGGAAAATGGTGGGAAAGCTGCGAGCTCAAAGTACTGAATGGTGGTGGTTAACCGCCTGGGCGCACACTTCATGCAGGCCCATGCAGCGGAGAGAAAAAAAAAGTAGCTCGTCCTGCAAATGGTGCTTGCAAATACCTTCCATTGGCCGGCCAGACCCGGCCCACCTTTTTTCTTTTTACATTCAAAGCGAATTTGATTTTAAAGATTTTTAGCAGGTTGGTTCTGAGCCAACCAACTGCTGGGCGTCTGCGAGACATCCCCGGTTGTTGAAGCACCTGCTACCATTATCAGAGGGCAGAGAGGCAAAGCTGGGTCGTGCTTCCTGTTCATTCATAATGCAGCTGGGCCGCCCACATCTTTACCTTCGCTCTTTCTTCCCTTCCGAAGCCTTGGTGGGTTTTAAATTTTGTATTTTTTCTATTTTATCTTGCGCTTGTAAAATAGAATAATAAAAAGATCACGACGTTTCGCGACGACAAAGAATAACGTGTTGGGTGGGGATGTGCGTCAGTCGGGGAAGTGCGCCACAACAACATCAAGACGCGGAAATCCC